>VWYO01015843.1:0-25803 GCA_013400275.1 Rhadina sibilatrix
TAACATAGGATTTTACTCTCTCTACAGTTGGGGATGCAGCCGCGCCAAGTCTCTACAAACACTCGTAACTATACATTGCAACACTATCTAACAATCACTCGAACAACATTACAACTGCAAGCATTTGTAACCACTCAGAACCACTCGAAAAATAAACACAGTTGCGAACAGAAATCGAAACACACAGTCAACCTACTGATACAACTATTAAAAAGTTTCAACTCCTTTTTGTATCTATAGCATGCCGGTTCTTCCCCGGGAGATGGCCGAAGGCAGCAAATTCCGGCCGTGCTGTGGCTGCCGCCAGGATCTCCTGCGCGGCTGGGCTTCGCCCCATCCCTCGCTGCCCGGCAGCCGCGGGAGGAGGGGAGGGTAGCGGGGCAGCCTCAGCCGGGCCGCGATGGAGCTGTGGAGTAGGGGCAGATGTTAGCAGCCACTTGGGCCCGGGCTGGGCCGGGACCGGGTGTACTCTGCTCTCCTCCCTTTGCCCGGGAGTCACCGGGCCTAATCCGGCTGGAATGGCTGCAGCAGCGGGGCCCGGCCGAGGGCCAGGCGGCGGAGCGGGGCCAGCCCTGCCGCCCCTGTTACCTGTCCTAAGGCCGGGAGGAAAAGGAGTTTTCCCGGAATTCCTCTGATTTTAAACCGGTGTAGCCCAGAGGTGTGTCCCATATTTAATTGGTTAGTCAAGCTGTCAACACACACTGCTATAACTTCCTTGGAATAAAATCGCTTCTATGCTAAACCAGCAGAACTGAGTAGAATGGGGATACATTCTTTAATTTTATTAAGATTCAGATTAAAATGTAAGGTGTCTTGGAAAGAAACATGATTGGAACTGGATGAAACATCTGTTCTAGCACTGCTCACTCTTTATAATTTAAATCATGTCTTTTTTTTTTTCCCCCCCTGCATTTTTCAAAGTCTGCTTCCAATCTTGCTTTCAAAAGATAAAATCTTGTATCCTGTCCTGGTTTCTGCCCAGATCAGCAGGAGGGGGATTGCCAAGACTGTAATATTATTTGATAGAGAGGATGTTCAGAGTGATGTAAAGTCCATGCTTCCTCAGAGACTTAATATGGGACACTAAATCTAAAAAATTCAGTATTCAAAACCTTAACCACAGTTGATTTCAAGACAAATTATAAAGTTTCTTTAGAATTCAAGAATTGATTAAAATTAAAAGCTGATGTTTACTTGATAAACTCTAGAGAGTTAACAAATTAATTTTCACATTGTAAGTCAAATGTTTAAATCTTGAATTTTTCATTCTATAGCTCTCTGAATTATAAAGTCAAGAACAATATTCAAAGCCTTTGCTGATTGTCAGCTATACCTCTGACATATGACTGTTTAGCTGTTTCTATCATTTGTTTTTTAAGAAAACATGAATATGTCTATTATACTAAAGGGTGCCTTCCCATATCAGATTAAGCATCTGTATAAAAGCATTATACAGTCATAAATCTATCCAGAATATTAGTGCCATTTTATTTCCCAGGATGAGGAAAGTAGTGTAAGTTCAGAAAACTATGAACTTCATTGGACACAGTCAAACTTCTGACTGATCCAGTCTCGCCATCATTGCATAGTTGTCACTTTTGTTTGCATCCAAAAGAACAAAAGGCAGCTGTGTTGCATCACAGTACCAAATTGTGTCTAACATCTCTTCCATAAAAGCAGCCAGACTTCAGCAGATTAAATTTTTATCTTAAGACAGAACTTTTCATGCAGGTAGGCAGAGAATTCTCATTTTACCTTTAATGCTGAAAAAACGAATAGGTCATTTTTTTTGGTAAATGCAAAAATTGTGAGCTTTCACAGTTAAGCATGGATGAATAAATAATACTATTTTTAAAAGTGACTTATATATTTTACAGAAATTTAGGTCTTACGTTTAATAAGCTATAATGCATGGCTAACCAATCTACTTGTAGGACTGGACTAATATGTTTTGAATGTACTTCTTGAAATACTTTATGTTGCACAGCCTGAATAATTTGAACTTTACATAAATGTAGTGCAACAGTATTGCCTTGTGGTTGACAGCATTATAATAACTCATTATTCCTATAATCTTCTTTAGTTTTATGAAATTATTTGCAAAAGTCTTTTTTTTTTTTTTTTTTTTTTTTTTTTTTTTTACAATTATTATTAANTTTTCTGTTGGTAACAATAGTCATCAGTTCATTTTGTGTCACCCCCCCAAAAAAAAAAAATAAATCTAAATTCATGGAGTTCTTCTTTTCAATTTCTGTGATTTCATGTATCTTCATATTTGGAATTCATATTAAATCAAACCCAGCTAGAACAGCAGGACTCTATATCAGTGCTCTATAAATCCTATTTATCATATTAATTTCTATTTTAACTATCAACTAGGGAGAAACAAAATTATGTGCAAGTGATATTTTGCACAGAGTTATGCAAAACAGTCATAAACAAATCAGACAGAAGCCTCAGTGGATGAGCAAACACCCAAGCAAATCCCTGCTTGCTGTTCTTTAAAGCAGACCCTTCAGTGGAGTGGGAGGTCATGGAGGAAGGACATAGATAACTCTCATTTCCCTCACAGCTAGACAATTAATTCACTTAACCTCCTGAGTGGCCAGCTGATCTTTCCAAAACAAAACAGATAAACAAACAAATTTGATTTGTGAAAATAACTCTCATCCTTTATGTATTTTCCATCAACAGCTTGCAGCTTCTGTATTCCCCCACCATGCCCCCCAGATCTGTGATGAGAAACTAGAGTTCTAGGTCATAAGAAAGAAACTGCCTACCTTGTGGGGAAAATCCTTCCAGAGAAATTTAATAATGTTACTAAAAATGTGTTTATAATGTGAAAATTCTTCTTCAGTGGGTAAGAGCTGGGATAATACAGTGACATTTAAAGAACACTAAATAGCCTTGAACATGGAGGTGCAAAATAATTGTTTAGAAACTTGGTGGGAAATACCATTTCAACAATAATTAGAAACATTTGCTGCTCAGTTGCTTCAATAATCTGCAGTTTTCATGAATCTGGATTATGTAAGCTCTCATGGAACTTGGCCAGACCTTATGTATTGGATTGGTAAACTGCATGATTCATGAATCAGTGATTGTGCAAGTTTTATCAAATTCAGCCAGTCTGGTAGTGCTGAATTGACTATAATCAGAAATTAAGCCTAGCCACACCCGACCCTTCTGATCCCTGAGAACCAGCTGAAGGCAAGTTTCTGCCAAATCTCTATGCCCTTATTGCTAGAGAAGGTAAAGCAAAATAAAGCAAAAATGTTTTCTGTAAAATAATTTGAATAGAAAGGATATAAGTTTGTCATTGGGTTAAGTTAAAAGTCTGTAGGAATATTGATGACAATAGTCTCTTTTCAGAAGACCTTTAATTCATAAAAATCCATGTTTTGCATATAAACATCATGTCAAAATCTGTGATCCCATAATTAAATATATAAGATGCAAGGGAAATATATAAAGCAACCACTGTTTCTGTATTTAATTTATATTTATATTTAAAATATAAATATATATTTAAAAGAGTAGGATTAGAAAAAAAGAGACGTTAAGTAGCACATTAATTATTCCTTTGGCCTTATCTGAAAAGGAATAAATAAAACATTGTATAAAATTTTATCCATAATTATGACTGAACAAGTTGGAAAGATAGAACCAAGCCAAAAAGCACTCCACCTAGCTCTCCTACATCCCACTTTGCTTTGTCCCTCAAAATATATATGGAATTTCTTGCTTGGGTTAAGAGGTTACCTGAAACAAAGTAGTACAGAGAGTCAGCAGAGGATGATCATTAGGCTTTACCTTCTTAGACAGCACAATCAAATCAGTAGCATATTCCTTCAAAGAAGCTCCCTATATCTTATACTTAATCAAATCACAAATAGCTCAATATATTATGTGGGCAAATAGGATTTATATACTCTTGTTCTTCTGACAAGATGTCCATATTTTGGTAAACTTTATTTTCTAAACTGTCACTGGTTAAGTTTTGCCTGGGTTATCTAAAATACTTGTTTTAGGACTGTCTACCATTACTATATGTACTATTTTTGCCGCAGTGATTTGCAATTCAAAACCAGGCAGCAAGCTAATTTTTAAAAATTGATCAATTGAACCATGCTTTTGTTCAGCTTCCAGCACAGCTAGTTAAAGAAAAATAAGTAAAAATAAATTTTAAAAGCATCTTTTGTAATGTGAACAGTTATTAAATCTCCAACACATTCAATAGAGACATTAATTTAAATTAATTTCAATGGAAAGTGTGTGGTAGTAATAGAGAGGGTAAAACAATATGAAGAGATAAAATCTGCAACAGTACTTCTGTCACACAAGGATGATGAAGTCTCCTCTAGTCAGAAGAAAGGGGAGCTGATGAGCTGAAGGGAAAAGATAAAGCAGTTCTCCCTTAGACAAAGCATCCACCCCTCTTGTTTCTCACCCTGCATTGTGATCTACCAGCTGGCTTCCCTCTTTTGTTTTTGAATTACCACAAGCAGTTTGACATGTCTTTTGGACACATCTGTTACTTCAGTTGTCACTGGCTGTGGATTGGTCTGTTATCGTCTATTTCCTCAAAATTAATGTTAAATAGTAAGCATGGTTCTATAGTAAGACCAGCTGTACCTGCCGAGCTGCCATATTTTCTGTTTCTTATTTAACATTGCAAACTGAATCTTTTTGTAAGGAGCCAGATAGGAGCACTGGCTTACCTCTGCAGGATATGCATCTGATCAAACTTGGAGTCTGTGTCAGGGATGAGACCAGAGCTGAGCAGTTCTACTCAGATAAAATGTAGTATTATACTCGCCTTTTTTTCTAAGCTCTAGAAGTTTGCACTGATTTCCAATGAACAAGTTATTCTGCAAAACGAACACCATGTCATGTTTTCTATATTCTGCTAAGAGTATTTATTTAAATATCATCAGTTCAAGTGAAACTATGTGTGTGATGGATATACTGCATTGATCAGAGATGCTTCCCTGGAATAAGGTCAAATTAATGATGGAAGTGAAAAAAATGCCTCATAAGGTTGGTTTAGAGATGATGTAGACATTACATCTATGCTATAAATTATGTAAAGAATTATCAGAAAATAAATGCACAGTACTTTTAAAAAAAAAATTGAAGCACTATAGAAAGTAGTGTTTTCCTGGAAATTCATAAAATGTTCACTTGGCTATCCAAATCAAGTCTGAAATTGGTTGCTTTTTTCAGAAGTGAGGAACAAACAAGCCAGCTGAATAGATAGATATTTCAATGCAAATATGCAACCCCAGAAGCACTCTTTAAAGTTTAAAGTATGTTTGGGAATGTTTTGCTGTTTGTTCTTCTTCATGATAGTGAAGTGCTTTTCATACTGCTATTTAAAGCTACAAATATCACATGTGCAAATACGTGCACATATATATGCATACAGGCTGTACTGGCATGTCGTTCTTTTCACTTAAAGAACTGAAAGTGAATAAAAACATTGTAATTTTATACACAGAAGCACTGTGTACACACTGAAGGGTTAAAGTTCTTAATTTGCCAGTCATCTGTTCTTTTCTAGGAATATACTTCTGGGTGTAATATATTACCTTAAATACTTTGCCGTAGCCCAGAAATCATAATAAAATAGAAATAAATCCACCAACTTACATATTCACTACAGATTAGTGTTCTAATCTATGAGACCATGCAAGTGTTGGTATTATTAACTGGAGTAATGACTTGAACCTGTGGGCAAAGAAAATCTAGATAAAGAACTTTAGACATTGCTGGCACCATTCCTCCCTTAATAACTCAATGTAAAAATACATGAGAGGGTCTGATCACAGAAAAGGGATTTTACCCTTCTGTAGTTCTCACTCTCACTACTCGTTACTCACACCTTTACAAATTCTCTACCTCCAGTGTACTTGCTCACTGGTCTGTCTTGGATGCCTAGTGCTTCACATTATATTAGTTGTCTGTCATCTTGTAATTTACAGAACTGTTCACATTAACTGTTTTTACCAAACTTGTTTGGGTTGAGACCTCCATTAAAACCACCAAGCAGCTAAGCAACATCTTAAGATTTTTGGAAATATTTGATGTTCTTATTTTGTCTTCCATCTTTTCACTGCTTTTTGAATGAAAGACACAACCATCAATATTTCAAAACAAACAAACAAATCCAAAACAAAACAGATAAACAAACAAATAATAAAAAAAAAGATGTATGGAAATTCCATATATTTTCAAATTTTAAAAAATTAACAAGTTAAGAAATGTATATCTCAACAATGGCTGCTTTCTAGGAGCCAGAAAGACAAAGAAAGAACATATTTAGAGAATTCATACTTAAATTATTCCAGAGCTGCAATATATATAGATAAACCCAAGGCATGGGCAAACTTTCCATTTAGTCTTTCCAAACTTTTCTTCTCTTAGAGAGAGATGTGTTTTTTATGAGAATCTCAGATACAATGTTATGTGTACATTAGTCTCTAAGAAAGATTTCTGAATGTGTATAGGCAAAAGAGATGAACAAATGGTCTTGGCACTTTGGTTGTCACTATTAATTTTCCTGAACTTGTTTGCTTACTATTAATTATGCATGCACTAGCAAGGATGTTAGGAATGTCAGACCAGCTTTACTAAAATGGTAAGTAAAGTTGCAACAAACTCAATGGAATGAAAACACTGAATAAGTAAAAGGTTGTTATTTATAATAGATGGGCTTTCTTAAGTGATATTGATTTAGAAAAGGCTCACTTGACAAGAAATATCACTGTGCTTTTAACAGGCATTAATCACCAGATGGCAGTGGCCTTTAAAAAAAAATGTATTTGATTATATTATTACTAAAGTCCAGATCATGATACAATATATCACACTCAAATGAAATATTTGCAGAACCTTTCCAGAACATTAATGCTTCCCCTATAATGGCAATTCCCACCAAAGACTATGGGTAGATCTTGATTTCTTTAGACAGTTTCATCCACTTGTTTTTAATTTTTAGGACAGAATATCAAGTATTACTAGCAGAACACAAGTCTGAGTGAATTCAAATGAAATCTGTTCCCTGAAACTCTGTACTCTCATGGGAAGGTGCCAAACATATCCAAGTAAAATTGAAGTCTGGAATTGTCTTGATTTGTTTTAATAGTTTATTGCACTAGCTATGAAACACTTGGGTGGCTAAAGTCAACTCGAAAATAAAATGGTGGTTGTTGTTAAACTACAGACCTTGTTCACTATTATTATTTTCTGCACTTATTCAAACTTGTTTTATTAAATGGCTTTATCTAATGCTTAATTGTTTGAGCTAATTGATTTGAGCTAAAATGCTTACCAATAGCAAACATGACAGTACTTTTCTGTACCATTTCTATCAAAAGCCCAACCAGCAATGATAAGAAAAGCATTTTTACAGTTAGAATTGCAGACCAAATGGAAAAGACACATATAGACAAACACCAACATAAAAAAGAAAAAAATCGAAAATTTTGAAGACAACCCAATGAAGTTTCCACTGTAAACACAGAGTTAAACAGACCATTATGAATTCCATTCACCTGCACTTGCTTAAGGGATCATGAAACCATTTGCAACCAAACAGTGAGAAAGAAGTTCAGGTAATAGTGACATCTCTAAAGTACACTACTAATAATTTAACTGTGTGGTTAATTTCCCCTCTTATTTTGGTTGATCAATTTCGTTTACTGGTGTGTTGTATGGGTATAACTTTGCCTGGAAGAGTAATGACTTCTGGTATATGTCAATATGAGCCATAATAATGCCACCAGTATCACTGGTAAATCTGTAGTTCTTTCGTTTTGCTCATAACATACTTTTTGAACATAAATCCAGGGAGAAGGGAGGAAGCTCCTAGAGTTTTGAAGATCTGGAATACCTCAGAGGACTATATATAGGAAGAGGAGATGAGATGTTTTCTCTGAGCTACCTGGCAGAATTGACCTTAACCTCCATAACTGTCTGAACTTTCAGACATGAATATGTCACTACATATTTTTCACCTGTGTCTGCTGATGTGCAACAATCTCATTCTGATCTTACTGTTCTTATCTTGCTGATGGAAAGATCCAAAGGTCAACACTCCCCACAACACAATATATTTGCAAAAGTGATATTTTTCCACATAAAGAAACATACAATATCTGGAAATGTTTTCAAGATTTTTAATAACAAAAATTATATTAGGATTATAGCTTCCTTGAGGCTGAGATTTCATTGTTTAGCTTTTGTCCTAAAAATCATCTCATCCAAGGTTTATGCACTAGTTCTAAGTCTATGTAAACAGAGCTGGAAGATGATTGCTCATTCGCTTCTTTCTCCTTTTTTTTATTTTTTATTCTTTTTTATCAATTCTTTACTGTACTAGGACACATCTGAACAACCCTAGTCTTCTCTGCTTTCTCTGATTGTTAAAAATGCTTCCATGTGTTGCTTCTTACATTATTCTTCCCAGTTTTTACAGACTTTTCCTTTTTCAGATTATTCTACTACACACTTGCATACACGGAAGATATATATTATACATGTAAACACACACACACACATACATATATATATATATGCAGAAAATCACAAATTCTTCTAGACAAAGGTCACCCAAAATGATATGTAGTCATAAGCTGTGTCTGGCAATTGGAAAATGAATTGGCTGGTTTGCTAATGATGAACACCAATGCAGCTCAGAATTTAGTTTCACTCAATTGTCACTTGAGTTGTTATTTAAACAGAGGAACTTCAGAGGCAACTGTGTCATCTAAGACAGTAATATTGTTCTAGCCTAATGTTTCTGCACTATAATTTAATAAGTTTGACTCACCTTTTTGCTGACTGGCAGTGGGGTTTTATCTTGTCTTTCCTTCTGGACTGACTTCCTGCTAGACCACAGCTTTTGGTTTGTGGGCATATTGGAAGTGAAAGCAGTGAAATTCTCATCACTATCCATGTGTACCTACTGTACTTCTAATAGACTCACAAGCCCTAAGTTTTAAGTAAGATAGAAGGATGAAAGAAAACTCTTTCCCTTGATTTCAGTCATAGGTTCACTGGTTCAAAGACAGAAACCAACACAAAATTCTTAACTCTACATCTGCATCATATAACCACCTGCAAATTAGTACACTAATAGGACCAGATCAAACAGGATGAAAGAAATAAACTATGCTTATGGGATAATCTGACCCTAAAATATTTCCATGTTTCAAAGTTGTCATGATTACCAAGTAACCAAGTACAGAAATTGAACATTTATTTTCTTTTTAAAGATATATGGCTTCTTATGAAAGTACTAGATTTGGGAAACTAAAATTTTATGGTGTCATACTACATCTAAATTCATACAGAGTTGTCTTGGTTTGGAAAGACAGGTATCTACCAGGGGAACTGGAGNGTCTTCCTCCCAGAAAACCAGGTGAAGCAGCAGCTTTCCAGTCCCTCAGTCTTAGTTTATACCAGGTAGAAACTGCCTGCCCCCACCCCACTGCCAGGGGCATGTGATGCATCTCACAATAGGGTGATGGAAATGCAGATGCACCGCTCTGGGGGCCGGGGTATAGCCTGGGGGGCTGCTAATGGCCCATTATCGAAGGTGTCAGGCCTCTCTCCCACAGATGAAAATAGAATACACATCTTTGGCTCCACAACCCAGCACAAGAGTGTTGTGTTCCAATACTATGATGTGGTAAGAAGCTCCTGAAAGATCAGCTACTACATAAAATTTCCAAAAAAATTCTCTAGAGCTGTAGCTACAAAAGCATTTCTGTGTCCCAGAATGTACCTCTTATTATGCAACTCAGAAATTTCCATCTCAGAAATTTGATGCATTATATAGAATTTGAGAATACTTCCAAATAGAAAAAAAAAAAAAAAAAACAACAAACCAAAACTCTGCTACAATTTACTTCTTTTCTTTCTGTCAGTTGCATTTGTTGTTTTCATTTGTTTTTTGTATATGTTTCATAGTAATATTGTAGGTTCCTGCATTAAATATAAAAGACTACATGTATCATATCTGTGTATCCCATTACTTTTCCCAAAGAAGGAAAATTTGATATTTTGAAAAAAAAAATTGTATGCCTTTTATAACACCATAAAAACTCTTTCATCTAGGAGAGTCCCTAAAAACTCAGTGTGAAGATTGAAATAATGATAGGGGACGATACATGTTTACGATACTTGTTTCTTAATTTCAATGAGTTAATGGCATTCACGCTTGTCAGCATGTAGTCAGCAGACATAACAAAAAGCAATGATATAAGAAACTATGTTAGCACAGTGACAGATATATAATATGGAAAATATCAGCAATTATTAATTAAACTACATATTCCTTCTATGTAAAGTAATGAATACATAGAATTAAAATATAAATACATTTATATTTTAAAGAAATTCAATATTCTTTCAACATGTCTGTAATAATATATTGAAATACTAATAAAGAAGGTTAAAAAAATTCTTTTAAGAGCTGTGCACTGTTTCTAGGCAAAGGATTTAAAAATATTTAGGACAAATTAAACAGCAACATGTAATTGACACAGGAGTCCAAGTCTCATTTTAAAATGCCTAAGTAGCTAAGAGCACCTAAATATTCAGATTTCGCCTATCTGGAATTGCAAATATTGGCCTGTGACATGTTTACTAATTAATCTCTTAGACTGTTCACCATTAGATATGCAGAGCATAAGAGATTCAATTGAGCTGCATGTCATGTTCCTGGAGAGATATCATCCCACTTTAAAAATAGGAGAAGTAAATATATCAAATATATCATACATTTTCTGTGAGCTTTCTGCTTTAGAGCAGTGAAAAGACACAAAAAGTTCCATTTCCTTTCTTAAAAGATTAACAGTACAATATTAAAAATCTCAGAATGTATTTCTTAAAAACTTTTATATGCAAGTTATATCTAGATTGTTTTTAGCCTGACCTGACGTTATCTAGAAAAACTAGATGAGACATATGCCCAACAGTTTTGCCTGACTAAACATGTGGACTTCTGCAAGGAGATAGACAATAAATAGTAAATAAAATTTAAGCTGACAGATTCAGTCAGTCTAAAAGACTGTAAATCTTAAATTTTAGGATCCTTTAATTTTTCTTAAAAATGCAAACTAGAAAACAAACAAATCCCCAATATCTATCACTCCCATAAAAAATTCAAACCTATTCTTTTCCCCATTATGCAACATTTCTATGTATAGACTCTTGAAGCTGAGAGGGTGAACATAACAAACATTTATGCATTTCTAATGCACTGCTGGAGGCATTCAGGCATTAAAATCATTCTCTTGATAAGACGTGTAGAAACAATTGATCTGATCCACAAATACACTGCACTGTCTTGGTTTTCTTTACCTATTCTTGATAATAGCAAAACGCATCTAAAATAAACCATATCCACAATCAGTGACAGAAATGGAATAATACTTTCTTGCAGTCAAACAAAACATGTTTAAGAAACAAGTAGGCTGACAAGGACCTTAATTTTTCAAAGTGTAATTTATATACTGGTTTGGAAGGCCAGACACTAGGAATGTTTGACAGAAACTTCACTGTGTGTGGAGGGGCTTATAGAGATTCTGGGAATAAAACACAATTGCCTGTGGAGCATTAAATGTGACCAGAAGTGAAACTTTACAGGATACAGGAAATTAAAATGCATTTATATCCTTTCTTCACAGCTTTCTTTTCCCGTTCTTCCTGTTATTCCCAGCATCTCTGAGCAGTACTTGTTGGTACTATTTGGTTAGTACTAACAGTAGGAAAGGGAGTAGGAAAAAGGGAAAAAAAAAAAAAAAGAAAGAAAAAAAAAGGGGGGGGTGGGGGAGATTTTTTTAGTATTTTGAAAGAAAACAATAAAAATAAGAGCATCTAAACTGAAAAGCAGAAAATGAGGATACATTGGAATTATTTGATACCATAAAATCAATTATTCAGAAGAAACAAGAGATTGAGCCAAAAGTGTAGATAGAAAACAATGACAGCAACAGTAAGAGAAGGAGATGGGAAAAGGAATAAAAGATCAGTACTGTGTCTGCATAATGATTTTTTCATGGCTTATGTAAAAACTTCTATGCACCTTCACATTTTCTGTATGAGGCCACAGTATGACTGTAGCACATCTAGGAAAAAGTCAGCATTTCTCTGCCAATGAACAAAACATTTCTTCAATAATTAAATATCAGTGATCTGAAGCTCATCAGGCGTTTAGAAGTAACTACAGCAATGATAGGTTAGATATCTGTGCATGAGTGAGGACCTCACAAAAACAGGTCAAAGTGCAATTCTCCTTCAAAATTGCTTCTTTAGATATTGACAGCAGAAATGCAGGGTATGTTTCTAGTGTTTTTTTGCAAAGTATCATGTGGAGGTAATACACTGGTATGATTTGGTTACTCTTGGCCTAGCAGCATTCGGCAACCACTGTGTCGTACTTCAGCAGCTGTTGGACAAAATTCCCCAAAATAACTCTCCTGCTGCATACTAAAACCTAGGAAGTCACTAATCAAAAATCAGAAAACAGAATTTTGAAACTGAAATACAGAGTTAAGATTGCAGAAGATTTTTCATGTATTTTCATTTTTCATGCATTTCTTTAAAACATGGGGGAGTTTCCTACCAGCTCACTTTAATCATTGTGAGATTGGAGCCTGATGTGCACAGATACTGCTGAAAGGCAGAGAGGCTCCCCTATGGAGTAATTTTAGATAGGAGTTGAAGTTATGTGTCCCAAATCATTCACTAGATGATGCTCTTTCTCTTATTTATACATAGGTCCTAGACAGACTAGCCACTAGGCATATTAATTGGTTGGGTTGTTATGCTTCCCTGATGCCTTTATTTATGAGGTAGGATGAGCTACTGTTACAAGGAAAGCAGAAAATATATTAATACAAAGATAAAGGGAACAGGTTCACTGCACCAGTGAATGAACAGAGAAAAAACTCTAACCAAATCCCAGTAGATATTCTTAATATTGCTAGTGGTTTTAATTGAAGTAAATTGACTTTTAATGGTGGAGTTAATTTATTTGGCTGTTGTTTGTTTGTTTTTTAATCAATTGATATTAGTGAATTATAGACAAAGGACTGCAGGTATTTTTATACAAAATATCTTGAAGATAATTGACCCTCAAGCCAACCATCATGACCCAGGCATACATAATTTTTGATTCAAGAACTTGACCGTTTTTCCATTAGATTTCACATGTTGAATTTTTCTTTACTCAAAGACAACTGTACTCTGTGCTGCATAGTAGAGTAGGTTTTTTTGTTTCCACCTACATGCCTACAGGTGGCTGAGTAATTGCAATTCAGGTTCCATTTGCCACTATGCAGGAATCATAATCAGGCATAAGGAACAAGGCAAGTCTGTGCACAGCAGCCAAATAGAACTGAAGGCTCCAGATTTCTAGGACTGTATATATGACCGCCTTGGGACATACAATATCTCAAACAATAAAGCAGCAAAAACTTACCTTTTAATACAACTGGATGGAGAGGAAGATTTAGGTCTCTGCCACACCACTCGGAGTCACACAAATGACGAAATCTTCCCTCTGTGATCTAAAAAGATTTAGAATTATTTTATGTGGTATAGTTTGCTCAATGTGAAACCTTGAGAAGCACCTGCATTGTGATTGGGAAGATAGGTTAAAGCAAATAAAATTATTTTAAGAAACTTGATTAATGCCATTTTACGTTTTCCTACAATTAACAATTGTTCTCTTTTTCTTGATCATTTTATGCTGACTTATATAGTCAGAAGGAAAGTCTGGCAAGGGCATAAGGGAGAAGAAAGTGTTCTCAGAGTAATCAAACAAAAAGATCAGCTTGATGAAATTTTATCTTTTTGTGTGTGTGTGGGAAATATTATTCTTTGCATTTTTTTCATCATGGTACATTATTTTATTCGGCCTCTAGATCCTGCAACAAATTTCTTAGTCTGTTTAGAAAATGTACAGTTCTCTTGCAAAAGGAGCTTCTTTTCTTCAAGAAAGTTGAATTATTATATATACAGAAGATATTTAAAGATGGCAAAGATATTTAAAGGCTGCAAAGAAAAATCTTCAGTTTAATACAAATGTAGGTCTTTGCTCTGCTTGTATTTCACTTTACTGATCTTTTAGAAGATGTTCCTGTCAAATGGCATTTTCCACAGTCTGTAATGAGCAGAGGTAGCCTATCAGCAGATGTGTTGCAGGTTCCTCTTGAGTGGCTCACTGAGGATTCTGTTTGGTGACAAAAACTCCAAATTGAAGTCTCTAAAGTGATTAAGGGTCTACTACCTGGAAGTAGGAACAGAAAACATTAGTTAGTCAATGGAAAGTAAAATTAAAAAAAAGCTATTTTTTTCATATTATTTTTGTAACTGATAAAATATACAGCATGTTTTCATGGGTGATTACATCTCATTCTTGTCAGCTGCAGCAAATACTGTCTACGAGGGGAAAACACAATTTGTTTGGTAGTCATTGACTATATAGATCAGTCACTCAGATTTCTCTGATGAGTCTAAATCTTAATTTTCCAACTTATCTGGAAAAGACAGCTCACTATTTTGCAAATCTCACTGGAATTTGGAAGCCAATGGCTCTACTGCAAAAAAGTTGCTATAAGTAGGTGATATATTTTGAATCTGCCATATCTCATTGGATAAATAAGGACATAATTTGGAGAACTAAAAATATATTTTAAAAATGCTTCATAAAATGAAAGTACTTTCTTATGTTAGTTCCTTGTTCTTATACAGAACTAAATTAACCTCCTGGGACCATGAGAAATCTATTCTTCATCTGCAATTCCTGTTTTAACTTTGTTGTTCTACATGATCTTGCTTGTAAAACATTTCCTCAAAAAAGTCACTAGGGGAAATGTCAGACAATTCATCTTTTAAAATGAAACTATACAATCAAGAGCTGTCTTTCTGCTGCAAATAATTCTGACAAGCAATTAGTCAGAACTCCCAATTGTGTGTCTCTTTTTTATCTCAGCATTAGTCTTCTGAGTTCAAGAGAGAGAGACTAATGGCAAAATTTTTAAATATGGTACAAGAATGCAAAGAATCCATTTGTAATACTTTCGTAAAATTTTAAAAGAGATGTCTTCACATACATGTGAAGTCTTGGCAGCTGATTTGTTAGTGAGAAGAAAAAGAGTAAGGATGTCTGCTGAGGTGGATCACAGAGTAGTCAGAATTTGATGCTCTAGTGGGAACACGTTAAAGCTGCCTTCTGTCTCAACTAGTCATTGCTTAAGAGATAATTGTTGAGACCTGAAATCAGTGACAAAAAAACTACTGAAAATAATAATTTTCCTCTTCTATTTATTGTCTTCAAAAGTGAACTCAGTAGCTGAGGATTATATGTCTGGAGCTGAAAGAAATAATGTATTTATGTCAAACGTTGCTGTTTTAAAATGTAATCTGAAACTACATGCAGAAATTTTGTGCATATTTTTTTTTAACCAACTGTGCAGAATTTCTTGTTGTTCTTTGATATTATTGTAAAAAAGGAACCTTTTATTAATGAATGTGCTTATACTGTACATATAAAGTGGTGCTATTTTCTTGGAGTTTGCCTTTTTTGGTTATTTTATTCCTTTTTTAACCTTGTAAATCATGTGATCATTGCAAGATCAAAAGAGGATGAAGTTTTGTCAAAAAAAAAAAGGGGTTATTTTTATGCTTCTACTGCTAAGGCTGGAAATCTGAGAACATCATGAGAAGTAAGTTGCAGAGAAAAGTAGGAACACCGAGAATTTTTTAATGGAAGAGGCTACACACATATATAATCATATTTCTCAGTTAATTTACTAGTAAGGCAAATGGTTTTTTTTAATGTACAATGATATTAGCACAGAATACCAAAATACTGTCATGCAACACTCAATTAAATCCTCAAAAACTGCAGAAACTCTTAATATTGTATCTTAAGAATGAAAAATATTTTGGTCCATAGGAAAAAAAAAACATGGGTTTGAGTAATTTTTATTGGGAAAACGTTAAGCAGTATATGAAACAGTATATTAACAAGAAGAAGTAGAGTTCCATTATATATAAATATGTACAAGCCTATATTTTAGAGAATTTAAAAATTACATGCTCATTCATTTATTCTTTATATTAATCTGGAACAAACACAGTTAGTAGATGACAAAAAGCCTTCTCTGGAAGGTAGGATGCTTTTTTTTTGCCTTGCAACACTGATGATTTTCCTCCCAGGATTTCAAAGAGGGATGCTGTCAGATATACTTAATGAAAGCAGAAAGGATGCTTCTCTCCTGTGATAATTATGCTTTGTAAGGGTGAATATAAGTAAAGAAAAATCATAAAGAAAATACCATCAGCTAGAGATAGACACATTTGGAATATTTGATCATAATGTTAAGACTGAGAAAAAGAATAAAAGATGTTATTATTACTATCAATAAGTAATTAATATCATTAATTTCCTTGTCTAGCAGTGTTTAGAGGCTCAAGGATAACACTAGTCGATGCAGAAAAGATAGATGAATAAAAAAAAAATGAAAAAATTTACATTAAACAGTTCAAACTAAGTAGTTAAACTACAATGTCCTGTTGAAACACCATTTTTAAAGGCTTTGCTAAATTTTTACAGTACATTTATATCTATATAATATACAAAAGAGTAGATGGAGGCTTACTTTTGTGGTATAATTTAAACTGGAAAAGAAAAAAGAAAGTCTCATTCAAAACCTAGTTTTGTTCAAAAAATTTGGCAACAACAGAGTAAATATGGATTCATTGATCCTCTCTATTGGGTAAATAGAGACTAAAACCTATAAAGCATGGATTAGCTATTTTTAAGTTAACGTGTGGCAGGCAACACAGCATTGGCACTACAAATGTAAGTTTGCCTATTCTTTTGTCAGTAGCTCTTAGCTCCTTTGTCTGAAAGCAATGTTTTCCAATTACCAATTATGAGTGTTCCTTCATAAACTCCAAACTTAAACTAATTTTCTTCACTCCATCTGAGGAACCAAGAGTTCAGAGATGTTCTGAGTGATCTTTCTCTCCTGTTTTATCAATATTTTTCCTCATAATGTTCATAAAACTCCACATAGTTCAATTTCCGACTGCATGATATTATATTTTGGCTGGTGTCATGAAGCTATTTCTAACTTTTTAGGAAGAGATAAAATTCAATTAACTCTTTCTGCATTATTTTCCTACAAAAATCTATAAAATTTCTTATAATCTGAATTTTTAGAAGGGATTTAGGCGCAGTGATAAAATAATACAATGGAATAGGAGAATGACTTCATGTTATATATTGTACAGCACAGAATATATAGGTAAGAAGGTAAGAGTGAGAAAACACTCTCAAATTTATTAAACAGAGAAAAGCAAAGAAAATTCAAAATTTTCATATTTACTAAACTATTTTGTATTTTTTGGAAAAAATAGCCTAAAAGAAAGATAAGCTTGCAATGTCTTCTAAATCTTAGAACCTTTGTATTGCAGCATAGTAGCAAAGCAGCAATTTCAGATTAAATTCCAGTTATCACATTGCATCCTGAGTGACTAGTTGAGCTCTTTTACTGGAAACTTCTACAAGTCTCTGCTTTGGTGTTCTGTGGCAGATAAGACCTTTGACAGATTTCCAAAAGCAAGGAAACTTGTGTTCTGACATGCTTTTCGTATCCATTAATTGCAAGCAGGTCAAGCAGACTTTAATGGTGTTTCCCACTGTTAATAACATTTAGCAGTCATTCCAATTATATCACATTCTCTCTCTTTTTTTTTTTTTTTTTTTTTCCTAATTTTCTTGGGTATTTTTTTCTACCTGGTTGCAGCACTTATTCCTTCACCTCAAAACCCAAGTGTCCTAAACTACCACTATCAGAATTGCTTCCAGATCACGTCTGGCCTACTGTGTGCACAACACAGAAACACTATACAACTGGCATATTGAGGGGAAGAGAAAAAGGCTTATGCAGGAGAAAGAACACATACAAGATATACACTGCTTGTCTTTGACACAGAACTGTGCCACGACCAGGGTTACAGCAAGGTTTTACATTCCAAGGGAAGATCCTTTCTGTTTCTCCCTGCCTGATAGAAATTGCTTTCACGAATGTGTGATTTCACCATATATAATATTATTTTAAAGAAATTTCCGAATGTCAATGAAAATATTCACGCAGACCTTGTAAACTAACACTTTACCATCAGCAAATGGGCAAGTATTCCTCCTCTTGCCTACCTATTGTGTCTACCTGTCCACTTTCCTATGTGCCATTGTTTCTCTCCCGTACTGGAAGCTGAATCTCCGTGTAATCTTATTAGAGTCTTCTCTGTGTTATGTCTGGTATTTTCTTCCCTTTGATTGTTTTACCATCGCCATCTCCTTGCTTGGACTGTTTTTTGGGTTTTTTTTTTTTGCTTGAAAGACTACTTACAAGAAAGTCATGTCCCCATGTTGTATTACAAAAATGCCTGAACAGATTTTGTGTGAGTTTCAAAAGCTATATAGAGTGGCATTAAATCTAAGGCAATCTTGCTGAGAGGCAAGGTATGTTAGCATGAGTGTCTTATCACATTCAAAAACTGAATGTTTTGTGTCCCATCATTTTCAATGTGAGCAAAAAGAGTTCAAGTTGCCTGCAGTATATTGAACTGATATATTTTTACTGTAGCCCCTGAAAGATGTAGTCATTGTTGATAACATTACATTTATCAACACTTCCATTCTCAATCTGCACTGGCAGTTTTTCTTGATTTTTAAAATATTTTTCTTTTTTCTTTTTTCTTTTTTCTTTTTTCTTTTTTCTTTTTTCTTTTTTCTTTTTTCTTTTTTNTTTTTTTTTTTTTTTTTTGTCTAATCAAAAGCCTCTAGCAGCTTTTGTCCTGAGATAGTTGCTATTCTCACTATGCCATACTATCTGTCTGCATATAGTATTTGACAGCCTTATTTTTTTGTGGTTTTTACACATAATGTTTGGTCTGTTGATATCCTGTATGCCCCTTAAAGGTTTTGTCACAGGCTGAAGCAGCAGCTAGAATGTGCTGAACAACTTCAAGGGTGTCTGGCATTTTAGCCTTTATTTGACAGCTGAGTATAAATGTTATATTCCAAAAACACTGTTGCAAACTGAAATGAAAAAAAAATTATACTTTAAACTCTTTGTACCAAGACTGCATTTAAAAGATCATTTCCAAATTTATTTGATTTGTGTAGATTGATTTGTGTCCCAATCCACTGGTGCAGGGACTCTGTACCCTATATCTTCTTGGTTATTTCTGCATGAAAACAAGTGGACAGAGAACATACAATAGTCCTCTCTATCTCACATGCAGTTATGCAGATGCAGTCTCCTATATGTATGCACTCTAATTCAGTTGATGAGCTGAGGGAAACATTTAACTAAACTATCAGCTTCCCATCTTATTTGGGGATTGCTAGAAAACTGGTTTTGTAAACGGAGGTTTGGCAGAATAGTTGTCTTCTCCTGTACTGTTGCAAAACTATTTACCTTGATCTGTGTTCCAAATCCCATTCAAAGCAAGGTCAGCTTTAAAGTTGAGCAACAATTTAACAACCACTTAGAAACTTCCTAGTGAGAAAATGAGACATCCCTTCATGCATGATCTCGTAAAGTATTTCTATTTATTGAATCAATGTCATAGGCTATTTTTCAATAAGGTCATAAATACATGTTATACAAAGTGCTAAACCTTGTAAGATTGTACCTTATTCTGACCCTAGAGAACAAACACAAGAATCATCAGCTACACTGGGTCAACAGCCCCTTTAAGACAATTTATTTTAGGTTTCAATATTCTTTTCTATAAGCACTATTGAACTTTCCTTCACATCATCCACTACACAGGAAGAAACCCAGACTGTATGATACAAGTGTCTATGCTTCTTGTCTGATCCATTTGCTCACTAGTATACCTTTCTATTGACATGGTGTTCACAAAACAGAAAAAAGCATTTAATGGGCAATTGACTTCTAGCATTTCTTTATGCTGATCACAACTGACTTCAGAGTGGATTCAACTAGAGCATTAAGGTGCTAGCTTTGGGTCCATTTTTTCAGCCCCTGTTTGTCTTGGGTCCAGGTCATGGACAGCTCCAATTTGTGGATGGCTCCAGCTCATTTCAGCTTCAGTTTGATTTTGTGTCAGCTCATTCACAGCTCCCATGTTTCTGCTCTGATTTGTTTCAGACCCAGCGTGTAGATGGCTCCAGTAATTATGTCTCAGTTTGTCCACAGGTCCTCTTCATTCCAATTAATTTCAGCACCCATTTAATTTAATTTCCCTTTGTTCAAACAACTGTGAGGGGTGACAAGGTTTTAGGTCACTGGGCCCTGCCAGGGGAACCAGTTCCAGCCTGCTGGGCTGGCTGTCATGGCAAGATGGGTCAATGAGAGGAGAGCAGTGGATATTGTCTACCTTGACTTCAGCAAAGCTTTTGACACTGTCTCCCACAATATCCTCATAGATAAGGCCAGGAAATGTGTGTCGCATGAATGAACAGTAAGGTGGATCAAGAACTGATAGAATACAGAGCTCAGAGGGCCATGATCAGCAGAGTAAAATCCAGTTGGAGGTCCTTGTGGCCAGGAGAACCAATGATATCCTGGGGTGCATGAGAAAGAGTGTGACCAGCAGGTCAAGTGAGGTGATCCTGACTCTCTCAGCCCTGTTGAGGCCACATCTAGAGTGCTGTGTCCATTCTGGACTCATCAATATTAGAAAGACAAGAAGCTTCTGGAGAGGGTCAAGTGAAGGGCCACAAAGATGATGAGGGATCTGAAATGTTTCTCTGACAATAAGAGGCTGAGGGAGCTGGGCTTGTTTAGTCTGGAGAAGACTGAGAGCATATAAATATGTCAAAGGCAGGTGCCAAGAGAATGGTACCACATCCTTTTCTGTGGTGCCCAGTAACGACAAGAGGTAAAGGCTATTAACTAAAACCAGAAGTTTCACCTCAACATGAGGAAGAACTTCTTTACTTTGAGGGTGGCAGAGCGCTGGAACAGGCTGCCCAGGGAGATTGTGGAATCTCCCTCCCTACAGACATGCAAAACCAATCTGAACACATTCTGTTGTAACCTGCCCTAAGTGATTTTGCCCTTGGCAGGGGGATTGGATTAGATGATCTCCAGAGGTCCCTTCAAACCTGATGATTCTGTGCTTCCGTCTTACTGACGATGTGCATGTCAATTGCCTGCTCATATGTATTCACTGCAATTCTACATGGAAAAAGGAAATAGCAATAAAACTTACATAATTTTTGTAACTTTGAGGAAAGCCTGCACTCACTAAGTGTCTTCAGCATGAAAGGTGGATTTGGAGTATTTGTTAGATTTTTTTTAAAAAGGCATTCATTGAGAAGATCAGTAAGGAATACTTAATGAGCATATTAAAAAAAAAAAAAAAAATGTAAGGTTTGTTTCCACACTAAACAGCCTAGTCTAAACTGATTAGAAAAAGTACTAAACACATACATGGAGGAGAGCCCAAACAGTGACTTTTGCAAATACAACTCTAGGTGAAATTCAAAGCACTAGGAGACTCCAAACTAGATAATGCAGGAGAAGGGTCTTTCCTTAACTATCTGTAGTTGTTCATTCTTACATGTATAAAATTAAGTAAGATGCAACTTTTAGTCTGATCATGCAGACTTTTCATCTGTTCCATACTGTTTATTAAGGTGAGACCAAATTACTTGCCCTACCTAATACATACACAAAAAGCATAAAGGCAGAGAAGTTATTTCAGATATAGCTAACAAAATATTTCCACTAATCAGAAATTTTTCCTAAAATAATCCCAGATTTTATGTTGGAATGAAACTGGGGGATTTTAGCATTTTGTAAGAGTACATTCTGTTAGCTGAGTTACTGTATAGCAGAGAGTAATATTTACTCAACAGTTTACAATTATTATTTGAACTAAAATAACAAGGTCTTGTTGAATTTGACTTTCTAAGCCCTCTTGAGGAAATACATATTAGAACAGACATAATATATAAAAAATGAAATATATCTTAAGCTTTATGTCAGATGTTTTTTGGGAAATGAAGTGCAACTTTCATAATACATTATAAGCAAATACTTAAAAAATTGCATAAAACAAATTCTAGAATTCTAAAAATTCTGCATTGGTATTTGTAGCAATAATAATGTTTCCAATTAGAATAACAAGTCTGATACACTTACACTTCATTAGGGCATCATGTGGAAAAGGAAATAAAAGTTGTAGGAAAATCCACCCAATCATTGTTTCTTCCCTCACTCATTTTTCATGTGTAACCTTCTTCCCACATAAAAGATCTAAACCCTCCACCTTAAAGGCATGGTAATTTACTGATTTTTCCTCATGAGTGTGATTAATCCATTTCAGGATTTATATTCCTGAATTTACAGCCTTTGTTATGAGGCAAAAGTGGTTAAGGGACATGGAGATATAGTGACTGCATTTTAAATTTAAATGAGCTATATGTTCCTGCTCTTGACTACTTATTGGATGAAATGGGAAGCAGAGCTTTTATGCACATGCAAAAGAGTATTGCCAAAAATATTAGTTGGTCAAATAGCTTAGCATTTCAAAAATCTTATACTGTATTTGTACAACAAATATGATGGTATGAGCCTCTTATTCCCCAATCTAATGTTTCTATTATGATTTGACACAATAAAACTTAAGTTTGTGTTTTGCAACATTTCTTTTAGGATGTAGGGGTTTTTTTTATAATGCTAAGTTCAATTACTTCAAAAAATCTGTCTGCACACTCCCCTCTAATGAGAGCCTGAGAAGATTTTGAAAAAAAGTAAACTGAGGATGTGAAATTGTGTCAACTGTTTTAAAACGTATTATTTAAAGAAATAAGGGTAATTGCCGACATTCATGCAGACAACTGCTCATAAGGAAAGAAAAATGCAGAACCCAAGAACAGAAGGAAAAAAAAGTTAAAGAAATAAGGCTTTAAATGGATTGCTTCTTCTACAGAGATCTCTTGAACAATAACAACATTCCAAGCAAGTTTGTCAAAGAAATGTTAGAAATATTGGAATATATTGGAATACTCCTGTATTGGAATTAGAATTTCTAATTCTAAGTTTATATCTTTTGTTTCAAAAACCGTTGGGATTGTGGTTTTTGTTTGTTTGGTTGGTTGGTTTTTGTTTCTTTCTTTCTTTCTTATGGTTTGCTTTGTTTGTAATTTAGAGACAGAAACTGTCAGAGCAATTCATATTGTCAGACATGTTTCGTAAAATGATTGATGCAATTTTTTTTTTTTTTTGCAACCTTTATTTCTTAGACAAGAGGAAAAGCTGGGGATAAAGGATTAGAGTTGGTTCATTTACATCAAATAGTAGCTAGATTATAAAGATTTATGGTGAAATGGATGGGAATTATGGCATAAGGCAATATTCTCCATAAGGGTACCAGATTCTGTGTTTTGCATTGTAAGATGTCTGGATGGCTTGGACAAAAAGTGACAGCTGAGATATGGTATACTGACAATGAGGAACAGCCTAAACAGCTAACAACAGCTATCTCTGAACATTTGGTAAAAAAATGCCATTCCCTTAATATTTCTGTCTCTGAGGGTGTCTTGCAGATGAAATCTTAATGATGTATACACTGCAAAATTTCTAGTTAAATAATTAAGTTAGAGAAACCTGACAACAGTGTGTATATGAACTGAAAATCAGGATTTTGCAACATAATAGAAATGAGGTACAGGAGACTCAATATATTTGCTTTTTTTCTCTGAATGTCACAATAAGGAAATTATATCTTAGATTGTTAGATATGAGGTTTAGTATTAATTTTAGCTTAATGAGTTAGTTGGTTGATCCATTTAACAGTGCAAAAAACTTTGACTTTAGGATTTGGAGGATTTGTTATTCCTTTGTTCAGCTTCAGAAAATTTCTCAAAAGAAAATTTAAAAAAAAAAGAAGTATTATATATTTTTAAAAATTCCGTTTAATGGTAGGGAAATGTTTAAAGATTATTCTAGAAAGTTATTTTTTTGGCATCCATTAAGTGCTTTGTCACTGCTAGGTGGTTAAAGCTGGAGTCTCTCAGAAAGCAAGTCTAGCAGGACTGTATCCCTTGCTGAGATATATGTTTGTGCATATTTCCCTGCCTCACAACAACTTTCATGCCAGGTATCAGAGATCTGAGACGATGATTTTTACCCAAATTTGACAAGTGAACAAGTGGAATTAGAAATTCCTTTATCAAATTGTATGCCTGGATACAACAGTGTACCCTAAACAGAGCTAAGCTCTCCCTATTCTGGAAATAATCCATCCCAGCTCACCAAAGACTAATGCTAGTGCATAAGGACATTTTGTAACACACGGTAGAGGCTGTATAGAAGAGAGCTGTAGTAAGTGTAAGTAAGCTTAAGTGTAAGAAAATTCTGTGAACCATAAATTTAAATCAAGTCAGGCTTCATTTGTCCTGCTATTCATAGAAATGCTTGTTTCTATAACCACTGGCAAATGTGCCAGCAAAAATATCCCAGCACACTGAACAAGGGATTCTTATCAATCAAGCCTGATAAGAGTTTGGCACATATCATTTCTTCCCTGGAGAAAAATTAAAAGTCAGGAGGTTGAACTTTGACATAACACTTTCTTCAAATTATGCAACTCTGTCTGAAACAAATATATTAATAATGAGGAGAAGGTTAATAGAGTCTACCTCATTAATGGACATCAGGCACTGAACTCCGAATGAATTTCTAAGCCTAATTTAAAAAAAAATAAAAGGACAGAGCTGCTATGGGGTTATTTCTTTGTCCACACATTTGTGGTTTACAATGCTCTTTAACATTTTCTCTTCCAGTAACTGCTCATTGACATTAGACCAGATCCTATTTAAGAGTAATTTGGACAAATATTATCATTACCAAACCACTAGTTATGCATGCTTGCAGAACAGAATCCAAATCCCAATATGGGGATTATATTTCTGATTTCAGATATTTAACTTGCATATCTAAATTAAAACTCCTTTTTGCTGTAAACTCTTAACGTAAGTAATGAAGTTAAACATAAATGTACTCCTGTCTCTTTTCTGAGGAAGTCTTTTTTCTGTAGTGTTTAAAAACCTAATTTAAATATCCGATTTATATAAAAATAAGCAGTTTAATCTCGGCTTTGGTACTGTTATCTTCCAGCTCTTACTGTCATCTCCTATGGCCAGGCATAATGAAAATTCACCCTGTTGCTGGTGGCTGACCTTCTGAGTTACCTGCACTGAAGCACATAGTAGGGTTTTGAACATGAGGTGAAGTGCATCTTACTGTGAAAAGCTGTCAAAGACCTCTGTAGCACAGGAATCCAGACAGATCTGATCTGAGGCTCCCAGCAGTAACTGTCTGATGATGAAAAGGCTCCTGGCTTGTATCCCTCTGGAAAAGACTTGGATGGAAATAAGTCAAAAATTCTGTAAAAAAAAAAAAACAAAAAAAAATCCCAAAAATAACAAACAAAAAGCCCTAGAGCCAAAACCAAAAAAAAAATAAATAAACTAAAAATTCAAACTGTGTAAGAACACATTGAATCAAATGTGCCAAATGAATTGATGAGATGCGAGAGAGAGACAGACTATCTTTAGAGCATATAGATTTGTTCGTCATTGTGGTTATCGAAGACCTAAGTTCTGCCTCAGATCTTCTCAGATGACAGGGGTTACTTTCATTATTTTGGTGGGGTTTTTTTTCTCTTTTTTTTTTTTTTTTTTTTTTTTTTTTTTTTTTTTTTTTTTTTTTTTTTGAGAGTATGAGATTA
>VWYO01015843.1:33501-53011 GCA_013400275.1 Rhadina sibilatrix
CAAAAAAAACAAAAAACAAAAAAAAACAAACCAAAACCAAGATGATCACATTAAGTACCTTAAAATCCAGTTATATTTGTTTTAATGTACTTATCAAAATTAAATTACTAGATGTTTTTAATTATTTACAGCTACTGAGCTTTAATTGAGCCCTCATTATAGTTCATACCAGTGACTTTTACTGTCTCATTTTTTCCATATTTTGCTCCCATTAGCAAATGCTTCAAACACTTGTGTTGTAAAAAATTTGTATTTTCCCATTTTTTTGTTTGTCATTTTTTTTCTCTTCACACAGGTATCTCCTAGGCTGACAAGGACACTCACAATCATTCAATGGCTTCCACAGGAGGTATTTGGTCTGGAATTTCATCACAGTGTCATACAGGTATGACATTTGGATGAGTACAACAATCAGCCAACCAAATCTGAGTGAGATCAGATCAAGTGAACATGATTTCACGCCATGAAAGAACACTTAGACAAAAGTCCGGATAAAATGATTCACTAAACCTGTGTAATGTGCAAAGAAGCATGGGATTGCAGGTAGGCAGCTGTCCAAGAAGCTGTCCCAAGTTCCAATCTGTTGCCAAAGCTACACTGGATTACCACTCACTGAAGAGAGAGTCCAGAATCTGCACTGTCTTGTCAGGGACTATCAGTGCAAGTCATTTCTATGTGTAGAAACTAGGCTTTGGGAAAACTGACTCCTGCAAGTCAAGCACAAGACCACCCAGAGCAAAGGAAAGATGCATGTGAAAATTAAAAGAGTTTTTTTGTTTGTTTGTTTGTTTGTTTTTGTTTTGTTTTGTTTTGTTTTGTTTTGTTTTTATGTGGCCTAAGAAATACTACTCTTTCTTGAGTAGGAAAAGCCAGCGTTACAGTAGCAACTCTGCTTCCAAATTGTCGGCCTGCAGCGGGATTTTCTAGGGAATAATTGCTTACTATTAAATTAAAAAAAAAAAAAAAAAAGGAAAAAAACCAATTGCTATTAAAAGGTAGAGGACTGTTCCCTTAATCTGTTTGCTCTAGGTCTTTGAAAGCCTTATGATGCTTTCAGTGCTGATTGCACATTCCTTCCATTTCTGTCACTGCAAGACTGAACAGAATAAATACTGTTACTTGGGACTCAATCTCTCACACTCTACTTAGAAACCTTGAAAAATCATATAAACATGTTAATGCATCATAACATATTTTAACACAATTATAATTTGCAATTTAATGGAGGGGCAGAAAGGCATATTATTTAGAAACATTATTTCTCATTTGTCAGTATTGATGTAGATACTAATTAACCTTTTTATCATTCACTCTTGGCATACATGGTGAAGATGTTATAGTTTTGTTCTACTAATTCAGTTATCTTTACAACAAATTTGGAAGACAATATTTAGAACTTAAGATTGACACTAAAATTGCTCAGAGGTCTCTAGGTGAGGGCTTACTTGTCTGACACTCCCTAATGGGCCTCATCCAAAAGATTTCAAGCAAGAATTGGATTGTACTGCTTCACCGCAGTTTCCCTTTCCCAGGCATTTCAATCTTCTCCCTCTTCTAGATTTGTACCTTGTATAGTACCTGCCTCATGTTCATGAATAGAATGCCTACGGAACAGACCATGGGAGCTGGTCCACGTTCATCCTTGACTCTTCTCTGCCACATGAGTATATGCACTCTGCAAAGAGAGCACTGAGGACATTAAAATTAGAGCATTTGCTGAACAGTGACAACACATTCCTCTACAGGATACTGGGGTTGCCACAGTGTGTTGGAAACAAAGACAGAATTATGAGCATGCTTTACTATCTCATTCAGTGAACATCTGGTTTAGTTTGGGATTTTGTCAAGGATTTTTTTTCTAGCTGTTACTTTATTCTGCTTAGGCTGGCAGAATATTTATTTTTACTATCTTTAAAGAAATCTGCTTTGATGTTGTTCTGAGGGAGTTAATACTGAAAGCCTTAGGTAAGCATGCTTAAAATGTATCAGTGTAGGTTCACTGGGGAACAACAAGTAAATTGCACCAGTGTGAATTTACTAATACAGATGATGTTTGAATCCAGCACAGAAACATTCCTAATTAAGGAATGCTTGAGAATGTGACAGGTATGTGACTAAGGTTGACTCTTATTAGGGAACCTCCCCTGAAATTTTACACATTGATAGATAATCCAAACCAGTCCAGTGAAGAGGAGCTTTCAATTAAATCAGTTTTGTCATCTGAATACATCTCCTACCCTTTCATATAAACTGCTTCAAACATTAGTTTTGAGAACTAATTCAAACCAGTAAAAGTTAAATTTTGAGATTAGAGAAAGCTGAAAATGTTTTAATGAGAGGTAATCAAGCATTCTGTTATGTCTGATCATATACTCATCTGTTACTTCATTGTAAACATTTTCTTATCACAAGCTGTGGTGACCGCATCAGCCAAGATGGTACTAAATATCTTGGGAGAAGGGTAGAAGCTCAAAACCTGTAGTATTAAATTAAGAAGAGGCCTTGATATTTATTTTTTTGAAACAAAGCCTAAAGGAATAGAGAATCTTCATTCAGGGTTCCTCCTTCAAAGTCTCTAATTCCATCTTGCTCATTTTACAGGTCCCCAGGCCTTTCTGAAAACATCTGCTTCTCCCATCTTGATAGCTGCAGCGTTTCTAACATGGAATAATAATCATGCTTCATTACGGGTGCACAGAAAGGATAGACATTTGCCAGAATGAAGATGCAGATGCAGCTTTAACCCTGCAATTGCCCACTGAACCAGGAATGTCAATTAAAAAAAAAAAAAATAGATGCATCTCCTCATGAAAAATAATTAAATTACCAGGTACTAGGGACAAGAATTGGCAGAGCTAAAAAACTTCAGTGATTTTCTTGAATCAAGCTGTACTTGTGTTTAATCAGAAAAGGTGTCTGATGCATGCAGTACACTTTCATAGCTGTTATGTCATATCCAGCAGACCACGAAGAGGAAAGTTTACTCTCATCAGAGCAAGGAAATGAAACAGGCAAAGGAAAATGATGGATGTAAAAGATGAAAATCTATCCTGCTGTGTGCTGGAAAAATAACAAATGATTTCAGATTTCAGAATTCTGAACACTTTTTTTTTTTTTTGGGTAGCATCTCAAAAAAGGTAGAATCCCAAGCATTAGCTGTGCATTCTACTCCTTTCACAGATTATAATTTCACTCTTTTAAGAGGAAAAATACTATATTTAAATCAAATGCTCTTCAGTTCTGAAGATTTCCATTATAAGGGGTTGGCAGAGGTGATATTGGCTGATTCAAAGGTCAGTAATAACTTCTCAAAGCTACTGACATTTTAACTGTGTAAGTGTTGCCACTTTCATTTCACACAATTTTATCATACTGAGTCCCTATTGTAATGTCAATTATTTCTTCTTTCAATAAGTTTCCCAGTGTTGAGATTCTTCCATCATCACACATTGTAAGTTTGCCCAGAGGGCAGTTGAGCACTGGAACAGGCTCCCCAGGGCAGTGGTCACAGCACCAAGCCTGACAGAGTTCAAGAAGTGTTTGGATAACTCAACCACATGGTGTGACTCTTGGGGTGTTCTGTGAGGGGCCAAGACTGATGACCCTTGAGGGTCTCTTCCAACTCATCATATTCTGTGATTCAGTGAAATATCAGGATACTCCAATTTATGACAATGGCTTTGTATTTATTTCTTTGTGGATGGGTGAGAACACTTTGTTTCTGCTTTGTCAATTACTTATATTTTCTATAAGCTTAGTCTGTGTCTGTTACTATTATCACTTTGTGCTACAAGTTTTCAAGCTTCAAACTCCAAGATATTTTATGAGCATCAGAACTGAATAAGTCTAATTTCATGTAAATGTATTCCACAGGCTTTTTATTTAGCTGTTTCTTAAACTGTTACTACTCTGTCTCCAGTCTTGCCTTCTAGCACCTTAGCTTTTGTCCTTACCTCTTTTTCTCCTCCACGAAAGCTTTTATGATCTGTGTGCCTGACAACACTGCCGAGCTGAAACTGAACTTTTTTTTCTTGCAATAGGGGAAATAATCTTTATATTCCTCTGCTTGTTTTCAGGATACATCAGCTGGTCTCCACAAACCCTCTCATTTATCCTCATCCCCAAGGAGGTTTCAGGATATGGACATGTACTTGGTGTCTTTGATACCTTTTGATACCTTTGAGACTTATTGGAACTTAATAGCTGTGAGCTCTCTACTTCTGTGCTAAATGTGGTAGAAATTGGACAAATGCTCTAAAATTATTAGGGAAAGTATTAGCAGACCACATAATCTATATCTCACGGAAATAAAATTCATTCTTTTTGGGGGTTATTATGATTAGGACCCAAATAACAAGTTTTCAGAATTTTATTTTACTAAAGAAAAATCAAATTGGTAATTAAGGAAACTAAAAAATATCTTTATGAGTGACATATTTTCTTGTTCTCTGGAAGGTTTGTTTGTGTGATGTACATTCAACCCTCAGCTTCTAAGGGCTTTCTGTACAATAGCCCTATTTTTCAGCATAACATTCACTACCATCAATGTGGATTTACCTTTATATTTTCAGATGTTGCTTTCTTTTCCATCAGATCATTAATACAGATGGCAAAATCTAACAGCCCCAGTATCAACACCTGATGAATACCAGCCATAATGATCTTAAAACATTTTGAGATCACTAGTTGAGCCAATTTTCCTCATAGTTCCACTACCCTCTTAGTATTTTGCAAATGTAGACATGGTGATTGATGTACAGTTCTGGTATCTAAGTTTATTTTTCCCAGATACAAGTATTAATATTGAAATCTATGGTTTTGCTGAGCTGTGAGACAAAGCTGTTGCTGCAATTGTATGGCTATTTTTCCCTGTAGTGAGCTGAGCCACTTTATATGGTATCTTTTCCAATGCAACTGTGAGCATTTTCTTTTAGGCTCACGGATCACGGCAATGAATTGTTGTAGGTCTATGAGACCCATGGTGACTGGCCTGTGTTCCCACTGCAAAATTAGCAGGAATAAGCATAAATGAGTTTTATCCTGCTGGGAAAAACCACGTGGGATTCATCAGACCTTTAAAGGAATCTGTCTCTCCCTGAGGGTATGAAGCAGTAAGCAAAATTCTCTGTGACAAAGCTGGCAGAATCTTTTTTTGAAGTAGAATGATTTCCTCTGTGCTTTTTGTGACTCAAGTTGGAATAATGACATGATGCTGCTAGTGGGGACCCACAGAATATAAGCAAATACCTCATCTCTCATGAACTATAGGCACTATTGTTTACCTTGAGCACTGCCAAAATATTTTCCTGGAAAGATGGACAAAACTATTTTTGTTTTTAAGTATCCTATCTTAGAACAAGTATAAGTAATACCTAATAGATCCAACTGAAATACCCGTTTATAGTGATAAAACAAGTCCTGCAAAAACCACTTGTATTAAAATGAAAATATAGAAGTTGAAGCAAGATTTCTGCTTCTTATTTTTTTTTCCTATACAGCAACTTTGCTGCCTAACTGCAGTTGCATTGCAACTGATGCATTTTCCTAGATCCAACCCCTGCAGGAGAGGACTGAGCATTTGGAATATCTGTCATTTAATGTAAATAGGATAATTATTATTTTTTTCTGGTATTCTTAGTTGAGAAAGTACATAATAATTTAGAAAGAAAAAGGTGAAGAAAATGTAGGAGACAGGTATCCGCCTATCTACCTGTTCACCGAGGGAAACTCACCTTATACCCTCAATAAATGCCAGAAGTGTGTACATATATATTTTTTGTAAATGAGCATGAATATCAATTTCCTTTGGGCGTGAGCCGTTTGGGTTCTTCTTACAAAATTATTAGCTCTAGGGGTGGTTATGAGAGAGACAAAGAAAAAAGACTCATATTTTTCTTCAAAAAAAAATAAATTTTAATGTATAAAATTTTTAAAAATTCCATACTTTAGTCAAAGACTAAAGTTACCACTGGATAAGAGGAGCAGTAATGCTCTTTTGTTGTATAAACAAGAAAAACAGACAGCAAACCAAAACCAAATGAATAAAAACATTTTTGGAAAAATGAAAATCTTTAAGGTTTTTTCTTTCTTTCTTCATGAAAATAAATAATCTGTATAGATCCCTGTTTGAGTATGTTGTAAAATTTCTTCCCACAGAAGGAATAAAAAAAATCAGAAAAAATATTTGTTTCTACTGGACTGCCTAGGATTTTGAAATACAAAAGCTCTATGTAAGAACTGCATTTGCAGATGACATATATGAACACTGATGTCAGTGCTTATTTTGATTGAGATGCCTAGCTTGATGCAAATTATTTCTTTATAATCTTTCAGAATCTGTTGACATTTAAGGTTTTACTGGAACTCAGCAAACATCTGCTGATAGAATTGCTTCTTTACAGTCTTGAATACATCATGCCTGATCACAGAAACTTAGTCAGGACTATAGCTCTGTTTTCAGTACATATCAGCTGGTCTCCAGAAACCCTCTCATTTATCCTCATCTCTAAGGAGGTTTCAGGATATAGACATGTACCTGGTGTCTTTGATACTTTTCTTCACGCTTCTTTAAAGATGATACAATGGCATTTGTTGTATTGGGATTCTGACAGTATATATAAAGCTATTTTTCAGCTAATTGCTTTCTTTATTTGTACCCTCAAAAATAATTTTATTTCCAAGAGAAAACAAGGTAGGTTTTGTTCTCAATGTTTTAGTATTCTTTGTATCCATTTTCCAAAATTTTGGGTCATGAAGAAATAGCACTTAATGAACTTCACCAGAACAGTGGTTCTGCCTTCCTCAGTGTCCTGCCTCTATCTCTAGATTTTCATCTGATACTCTCTCTTTACCTGCTCAGTTAAGGTTCTGTGGATGAATTTTTTTTTTTTTTTTTCTTTAATCTTTCCAGAAAAGTACCTAAACCTCTAAAGTGTGAGATTTTATTCTTAATTCTTGAAGATGAGACCTCAGGAACAACTTCTGTCTTTACTTCTCTGTAAGGGAGGAATACAAAGATGTTGTTTATTCTCTCTCACTCTATATTTCTAGGTGCTTTTCATTCTTTACAGACCCTGACTGCAAATAGTTCATAGATTGTAGGGACCTATGGAAATTTGCTATGAGCTTTAAGACAAAGGGATAGAGGAGAAGAGTAGGAAAATACCATATCTACTGTCGGTTCCAGTGATTCCATCTGAACTACATCTGAATTGTAGAACAGATGCTTTAGGAAGTTCCTTAGAAGCATCCTTCTTTAATTCCACATTTTAGGCCTATTTGTAGCTTCGAGATACAATACATTTTATTTCAATCCTAACTAAAATATAACCTTTTCTGGATAACCTAATTAGCATACTAAAGCATTTTTAATGTCCTACGGAAACAGATGCAATTTTGCCTGCATTTCGGAAATGATTGGGAAATGCATTCCACTTCTTTCTGACCACCTTCAGAAAAGTAACTTGAATTGCCACTCAGTACCTGAATGAAGGACCCCTGGTTTATGATATAATACAGTTTATTATGGGTACTTACTAACCAAATTAAGGATCTTGTAGAGAAGGAAGAGAACCCCCAGCAAGTTTCAAAATATCTCACAACTTACCATCACCACTGGGGACCACTTGAATAACAGTCAGAGTTGAAAGAGCATCTGCTTCCTCTTTTTCTTCTTCTTCTGACAGTTTTGGACACTGAAAGACTGAAACACAGCCTGACAGAACAAAGTGCGTAGAGGAGGAGACGAAACTGCCATACAACCAATCAAGTCCAGCATCAGAATGAGCCAAAGCTTCCCTTCCTGCCAACGTAAAGATCATGCTGCTTTTCCAAACCATTTTTAAATTATGTCCTTAGGTAACGAGGTGCTTTATCTAGATCCATAGTTTTTACTATTCACTCTGATGCTTTTCTTCTGTGAGGATCAAGTTATATCTCACTGTCTGGTTCACTATTCAAAAAGATACTAGAAAAAAAGCCAGAACTAAAGCATATCTGAAAAATGTTGGATGTGGTTTTCTTGTAAAGCTGAATGTCAGGAAGCACTGTCCTATGCTTCTGTTAGTAAGGATTTATAATGTAGATTCGGCTTTTATCTTCCTTTCTGTGCTAAACACTAATCAAACTATGTTCTAATTTATCCATTGAGTGGATATTTTAAGCACAAATAATTTCTCATTTACTTTAACCAGTCAACATTGGAAAAATATTTCAGAGAATCATGGAATCATGAAATATACTGAGACGGAAGGGACCCATCAAGATCACTGAGTCCAGCTCCTGACCTTTTTCAGGATACCCCAAAAATCACACCATGTGCCTGAAAGAATTGTCCAAACACTTCCTGAAGCCAGGCTTAGTGCTTTGGCCACTTCTCTGTGCTTTGTTTGTTCCCTTCTACAAAGCATAATGTTATCCACAGGGGGTCCTCATTCTGACAATAGTTTTGAACATTTAAACACCAATGATATTAAGCTGAGAACCCTGCAGTCTGAATCAACACAGGCTTTCGCAAGGCAGTTTTAGGAGTTCAGTGCATCAAAAAGAATTGTAACATAATCTGCTCAATTTTTACATGATGGTAAGAAATTTAGGATCTGCTTGATATAGATGTAGATTTTTGATTATGGAAAAGCATTCTTATAATGTGATCACTATGTCATCCATACTTTTCTATGTCCTCCATTCTCTCGTATGTCCTCCATACCCAAAATCTGATTCTTTGTTTTCAGTCCTCTCAGGAATGAAGACTCCAGAAGATAACACAAGTTTGTCTGACAACTTAAGTCACCAGAACACCTTAAAATAAAATGCTCTCAGTGACTCAGGACATAAGATTTACTTGAAGAAAGCTTTGCTTTGATCCCTTTACTGAGTTTTTTTATTTTTGTCATCTTATTTTTTTTTTTCTCATGTACTCATTTCATAGTAGGTCATTAAGCTCTAAAATTCAGGGACTAAATTTCAGTTGTAGTAGGAATAAGGTGATGGGTTTTCTGTTTGTTTTGGTTTGGTTTGGTTTGGTTTGGTTTTTGTTTTTGTGTTTGTTTCTTTTTCCCCAAAGTAATTACATTTGTAACTTTGTTATCTTTTTGCCTCAAAAACAATTTTTTGCTTGCATAGGTAAAAATAAAATAATAAATATTCTTTGTAGTACTTTTGGTAATGCATACCACATATAATTTACTGTACTAATGTTTATATTATAAGCTGTCTATTATCTATAGTGAATTGAAAATATTAATTGGAATGATATCTATTTTGACTATGTAACTTCTAGTAATCTCCCTCAGATCAAACTGGACAGAAGAAAAGAGCACAATTCAATGTATATTTTTCGCATTTGAAAGAGATCTTATAACTCTCTACAACTACCTGAAATAAGATTTTAGTGAGATGAGTGTCATTTTCTTCCAAAAAAAACAAGCAATAGGACAAGAGGAAATAGATTTTAATTGTGCCAGTGGAGGTTCAGGTTGGATACTAGGAAAAAATTAACCAAAAATGTTAATCTTCAGAATGGACTGCCTAGGGAAGTGGTTGAGTCACCAACCGTGAAGGTATTTAAAAGACAAGACTGTAGATGTAGTGGTTAGAGATAACAGCTTAGTGGTAGACTTGGCAGTGCTGGGTTAACATAAGACGTGGTCCTTGTAGAAGTCCTTACCAAACTAAATGATTCTATGAGTCTGTGATTGAAAGGTTTGACACGTGAAAGATTCCTTTGATACTAAAAGATACCACCTCATTAGCAAAATAATTGTCATGCAGGTAATTCTCATACCAATCCTTAGAGAGATCACCTCTCTAAAAAGTCTGATTTTCCTGTCAATTTTCATTTTGAAACAATTTCCTTTTTTTGTATCTCTGACAGAAACTTGATTAGTGGCCTCTAGATGACAAAGCTACACATATGTTCTGAATTGGAAGAAAAGTTGCTTTTTCTTTTTATCTCTTTAGTGACATTCATTAGTGTAAGCAGCTTTTTGTGTCCTTTGTAAAGTTAATGGATTACTGCAAAAGAAATCCTTTACTTTGTTAAAATCCACTTCTCAGCACTATTTGTGAGGGAAAGACTGAGTACAGTACAGACTTTAAATGAAGGTCAGCATTAGATGTTAGATATAAAACAGAACAAAAAGATGAAGAAGATAAACTATACAAAAGGGTGAGATTTGTTAGGAAGTTAAGCCACTGAAGGGAAAGAAAAATAAGTAGGTTTTTTAACTTTTAAGAAAAGAAAATGAAGAATGTTCTCAGGGAGTTTATTTAATTAGTGGCTGCATAAATAATTATATGCTCTTCTTCTAGTCCCCATAAATCTAACTAATATGATATATCCATTGAAATAAGAAAAGTGCTGGACAAAAGTAGAATACTGCTGTGGATTTTCACACCCATGCCAAGGGCATTCTAGAGATACAGCAAATTATTTACCTCTTATTCCTAAAATGAATGTAAAAGAATTATCTGGAATAAGAATATGAGAATCCTATATTTCATGTTCTTCCAGACTTCTAATTTCACTGGATAGAAACCTTTTATAATGGGGCCTGTTACTGCTGTCACTGTTCCTGACCTGTTGTAGTTGACCAGAATTTTCTTGGAGTTCTTTCTTCACTACAATAATTTCTTCAATTTCCTGCATTTTGAAGCTACTGGATCTGAAAGATATCTGAATGGATACTGTAGGAATGTGCATGGAAGAGAGCATCTGCTTCTTAGAAGGAGCCTCATGGGTGATTTATTCAGTGTCACAAATTGTACAGGAGGTGCAAACCACAGGTTACTTACAGGTGTATGTATTTTAAAAAGCTTTTAAAATTAGATTTTATTCAATATATAATACTCAATGTATAATAAAAACACGGGATGATACAGTGGCTGATACTTAATAAATGAAAAAAGGAAACACAAGAAAAAGCTACAGAGAGAAATGAAGTCATGGCAACATAACGTACATGGGGATGCTTGCATAATTACACGTATTGCAAAATTAGCAGTGTCCAAACCAATAGTCAGCCAGACACATCATCAGAGTTGTGGCTACCACTCTGTTATCTAGTATTTGCACATTTTGAGATGAAAATGAGAAAATACATACTCTGTCACTGGTATTAATCTGACAGAATAAAAAATATCAAAACTGGAGGCTCGATAGAAAGCTCCAAGAAAGAACAATGGGCTGTACAATGTCCTGGTTAACAATTGAAGTGAACCACTTAGCTAAAATTGAAAAAGATTAAACTATTCTGTTTTTCTGGCAAAGAGAATGGATTTTCTTGTTTCCTTTAGGAATAGGAAGTCAATTCTTCCTGTTGGAGATTGAAATGAAAACCCTGGGCACCCCTAGAACTTAAAGGGAAAAATAATTTTCCTTTTATTTATTGTTTTTTTGCCACCTCTTGTACAGTTCTCATTATTTAAATAAACCATATAGAAAAGATAGAATAGCAGCTATTTTTTTTATTTAAAAATAGATCATGACAGAAAAGTACTGGTCACACAGAAAAATCAGCTGATTTTATTGAAGTTTTATATAGTTAACTTGGAGAAGTGAAGGCAGATTTGTTGAAGCTTTTCTCTAGTTTCACCTCTTCAGCACACAAACCATATTTAATGCTAATATTTAAGAAATTGTACGCTAACACTACAGGGTCCAAAATAAAGGTCATTTATCCACTTGGGTTTTCTACTACTTGGACTTTCACTTAATTAAGTTCTGGAAAACTCTGCATGATTTCAATCTCAAAGTACGTTTATCTTGTAATCGTGCACCTTTGAGAAAATGCTTTCCTTTGCTCTGTTTTTTGTACTGCTGGATTTTAAATCAGTTCTTTCTTCTCAGCAGCAGTAATGAATCTTGTATACTAATCACAGTCTATAAATTACTGAGTCCTAGTTCCTCTGAAATAGATTGCAATAACATTCTCTGATTCCATGTAATGACAGAATGGTTGAGATTGAAAAGGATGTCTGGACATTATCTAGTGTAAAGTCCCTGCTAAAGGAGGTTCACCCAGAACAGGTTGCACAAGATGACATCCTGGCAGGTTTTGAGGATCTCCAGAGAAGACTCCACAACCTCTTTGAGAAGCCTGCTCCAGTGCTCTGTCACCTCACAGTAAAGAAGTTTTTCATCACATTCAGATGGAACTTCCTGTGTTTCACTTTGTGCCCATTGCCTCTTGTCCTGTCACTGGGCACCACAGAAATGAGTCTCACCGCATCCTCTTGACACCTGCCTTAAGATACATCTAAATGTTGTTAAAAGGCTCTCTTAATCTTCTCTTTTTGAGACTAGAATGTGTTTGCAATCAGGGGTAAAATCATGCATCAGACATTGGTGAACTTATAAGTATTTTGTATTCCACAATAAACAGCTACTGCATTATTCCACTGTTCCAAACTCAGAGGTTCGAAAACTAGACTGAGCAGCTCACAATGAGTTGCTAAAGGTGCAACATCCAAGAGCAGTGCTTGTTTTATCTAATCACTCTTAGAATACATTTCTTTCAGACTGCAAATTTGTGTATCTGGTAACAGACTCTGCATGTAATGAAGTGGTTCTGGCCTGAGAAAAGTACTTTAAAAGTCAAATCTGAACTTGGCCTTCCCACTGAATGCTTTTGAGTCTTTGGTATCCTCCAGAGCCTTCAGGTTGAGGTGCTCTGGAAGATCACGACACCTTTTCCAAAATAGGCCTTTACCATATTTTTCTGCTTGCAGTAACACCTGCCCGTCACTGAGCCCAACCCTGTTGATGCCACACACTCAGTACTTCACACAGGGCACTGTGTGACTCTTGCTGTTATCACCCAGAATTCTACAGCAAATGGCAGGCAAAAAGAGACAATTTTGACTGGGAAGAAACTTAAAAAATCCCTTCAATATTGAGCTATGAGACCTCTTTACTTGAGGGATTATCAGTCCCCATATGTTGGAGCTAGTTTCACTGGGATACAAAGACTTGACCCAATTAAACAGAAAGCAGAACAGGCTACCCCTCCCTTTCACTGTAAAAGTCCAAGTACATACATGTCCATGGCGCCATATAGGCTCCATCCATTGTCTCTTTGGAATTTGATGGTGTTTGTTTGGATACTAATAACAAAAATAAGCTCCTGAAGTCTGGGAAATGCTTTTTTAAGCAGAGAATACAAGTTCTGCCTATGTTTTCTGCTTGTTTGTATATATGTTAGTTGTTCATTTTCCTGTCCAAAACCAGCACAGCTAGTTGAGATGGCCTCTCTGATTGAAGGGGTAATGGGGAACATGGAGGTAGGGAGGAGGAAATCATGCAGAGTAAGAGCTGTGAGCAGTGAGTGCTGAAGCATAAAATTATGTCAGGCATATGCATGTGTACAAACCAGCCATCTAGATATCATGTATGCTGCTCATTCATGTGTTCATGGGGGCAAGGCAGTAGTGGTTCAGATTGCTCAGGTTTCAGGTTTCCCTAATAACAGAAGCTGAAGACAGGTTTCCCACTAACAAGCAAAGAGCTCAGTTCTGTCAAGCGTAAGCTGACAACAGGAGATACAGAGGGATTTTTTTATGCACTCACTACATGGACAAAACATGTTTCTGCCATCCTGTGGGCTTAAGAGCAGGATAATACAAGACTGTAGCATAAACAGGTCCTTTGAATACATCAGACTGGAGACTACCTCACCAGATGGATATCCACAAGGCTTTTTTCTACTTTTCAACTGCAGGGCTTTTAGATTGCTGCTCAGGGTCTTGAAAATAAAGAGTTTATTCCTGGGCAGAAGACAGGGCAAGTGCACCCTAGAGAAGGCTGTCAAAAGGTAATATAGATGCAAGACTATTCCATTTTATTTCCCATGGCTCTTCCTTCTACTGTCAGTCCAGAGTTATGGTCTTGATGTTCAAAAGAGGCAAAGAAAAACAAAGTTGCAGAGTAACGCTTCACCACCAAAATAAGTTTTGCTCCTCTAGATCTGCACATCCTGACCCTGACTTGCTGACTGAGGTTCCTTCCTGGCCTCAAAGCTGCCCCACTGGGATGGGCATGCCTGGATAAACCTGACTACTATGAGCAGACTTGTTCTGCCCACCCTGTTCATGTACTATGAGACTGCTGCAGATCACTCAGTGAGAAATTGGTCCTATATCAACTCTATTCCTATACAAACTCTGCTTCTGCTCCCTACAGTAATGGGTCTACGGTGGACAGACCTTGTGTGAAGTGTGACATTTGCCCAGATTCACACTAATGTAATATCTACGCAATATTTGAGCCAGTAGAACACAGGCAGAGGAAAATAACCAGAAGAATAATGATTGAAATGTGAGCAGAACATCACGAATATTCATTGTCTTGAGACCTCAGGAAGTCTCTGTCTACTGCAGTAACTACTTTCTCTCTCAATCCACTTGCCTATGATTGGATCAATACTACTCCCTGAGGACAATGTAGTGAATTGACTAACTTTGTTAATGCCAGTCTTACTTTGTCAGCAGATTTCTCATTGGCTAAGAGAATGCATGGAGCAATAGTCTGTGTGTGTGCTATTTCACTTATATTGAATTACATTGGATACACTCTGGTGATATTTCCAAAATAAAAGCTTTAAGAAAGGCTATTTTGTCAAAAGTGTCACAGAAGGTAGACCCATGCTGTCAAGCAAATATCATGCAGGTTTTTTCATAAACATCAATGTAGCATTCACACACTGGAAACATCAAGAATGCTGATACTATTAAGCTATATCATATATCTCTAAGAAATGTGAACAAATAATCTTCCATGGAATGCTAAAAATGAGGAAATCATAGAAGCTATGTCAGGTTCTCTCCAAAATAAATTAATTTTAACAAAAACTATAGAGAACTTCAAACAATATCAAAATCACATCACCTTCATGTTAATAATAACCATTAATATTATTACTGTAATTAATTGAATCCAAAGTGTCTGTGTAAATTAATAACTAATAAAAAAGTAAATTTACTAAGAAATTAAACACTCAGAGTCCATTTAAACAGAATACCAACTTTGCTTCTTCACCAGTAATGTCATGGACTGACTATAACACTAGAAAATAAAGAGAAACTCAATTTGGTCTTGTCGAAGATTTAGCATTTTTCTTTTTCTTTGATTTGCAAGTTTCTGGCAAATAGATTGAAAAGGAGTATTTTTTCTGGACTAAATGGCACATCCTAGTGGCTCATTGATTCAGCAGTAAGTTTTTAGTTTTTTGGTGGAGTTGTTTTTTTTTTGTGTGTTTTTGTTTGTTTTTGTTTTTGGTGTTGTTTTTACGAAATAGTTGTCTATATACAAATCTTCCTAACTTTTGGAGATGTCATCATTTCTAAAAGTTCACTCTACTTTTTAGAGGTAGGCCAGATGACTTGCTCAGTGTAATCCAGGAAGTGTGCAGAAAAGTCTTGCAACCTTTTAATTACTACATAATTTCTTTTTAATATTGTTAAATTATTTTATTTATTACATTGATACAGACCCACTTAAGTCAGTAAGATTGTGTGTTGCACCTACATTAGGGGTTCCTAGTCTCTCTAGCCATTGTGAAGTCTAACTGATAATAGTTCTTCTAAGTAATGTAGAATTAAAATTTTTAAGGGTTCTTCCTACTATTGCATGTGCTCCACTGCAGATATTATTTGACCTTATTTCTCTTAAACATTATGGTAGCAACAAAATACATAGAAACATCATGGAACATTATGGCATGTTCTTTTAGTCTTTCTGTCTCTCTGGTACAGTTACCATTTTTTTTTTTTTTTGAAAATGGTTAAATAGCAAGCATTTTATTGCAAATATTTGAACATATTAATTGGACAGTGGGCAGTGTTTTCCTGGGATCTGCCTAATATTGCTTTAAATTTTATGGCAAGTTGTCTGTGAAGCACCAAATTATACACACAAACAAATGTACAAAAGTAGTTAAATCTTTGGGTGAAACAAGTCAGTTTTATTCCCAACAGAGAGAGAAATAAGAGAGTGTAAGGCGCGATGTCCTACCTTAAACTGAGCTGCAGGTAAACTGTTAGGATCTTCAGATCCTATCATCAAAAAGACAGAAATTCAGACTCCTTCTCTGGAGGGAGAGACTCCACTTACTAAGGACGCATATTAGTATGAAAGTAATTTAACTGAGAGATCTTTCAGGGGAACAGATTTAAACCTAATAATACTGACATTAATGGTGATTTAATGTCAGACATGTTACTGTTTGGTAGATTGTCTAGGGATATGATAGTGAACATTACACCTTTTGACAGTCTCATGTTTCTTCTCATCTTCTTGCCTATTTATTAGCTCTTAAGCCTTCCTTTGAAAACACACACTATGGGTAGGGTTTATATTCCAGCTGCTGAGCTTGCAACCAGAAAACCATATAAGTATGTGTAGTCAGGCCAAATTCAGCTGTATGAAAGTGTTAAAAAAAGACAAATAAAAAAATACATTAGAGTAACACTTACGTGGTATTTCCTACACATTTCCAAACTTTAAAATATTTTTTTCTGAAAATATTGTTTTCCATTTGTCAACAGTGGTAGTAGAATTTGTCAGGGCATTGGTAAATGCACACATCACTGACATGTACTATTAATAACAGAAATATTCTTGGCAATGAGCAGGCTTTAGTCCATGTCAGCTGCTGAACATATTTCATCAAGCTTTTATTTTACAGCTGCCTTCTTTAGTCTCCAGAGGCAACGAACAAGCTATGCCTCCATTCAAGTGCATACCTTTGTCTACTGCTAGGATGTTTATTCCTGAGACTACCCAGCTGATCAGCTCTCCAAGCCTGGAGACTGAGCACAGCTCCTGGTACAGTCTGTAAATACCTCCCAGGTCATGCAGGGCACTGTGTGCAGAAACACATCCAATGTGTTTCCAAACTTAAAAAAAAGTGCCATCCTGTACTGTGACCACCAGTACACTCACTGTTCAGGTGTAGCTCTGCAGATGGATCACAGTTATCAGGAAGGAGACTCCAGAACCCATTCTTATCAATGTGTTTAAACTCCTCCCCACTGGGGTCACCCCAGCTTCTCAGCAAGTCATAGTACAACTTTCTTACTACTGGTAAAAGGGAATTGCAGTTGAAGAGTGTAAAAGGGGATTACAGAGCTCTCCAATCCATAAATTTCTAGGGAATGAAAATGTTTCAAAATAGATGCAATAATTAACAACAATGTGGAATGATTCTAAGGTATTCATTAAAATTGGCTAATTGTGATTCACTTTAAACTTGCTCACCAGCAAAGGCCATGAAAAAGGCCATGAATGAGGCTTTTGTTGCATAACTTTGTTGGTTGACTGAATTCTTGGATGTTAGATTATTTAAATCTGATACTATTATATTTCAAAGTATTATTATTTTTCTTTAATGAATATTGCATGTGTATTTAATATTTTATTGCTATAATCTCTACTTTTATCAGTTGAGAAGTATCAAATCATAGTAGTGTCTGCCATTTCCAAACAGGCTACAGGTGGTGGCAAAAAAGGAAAATAATTGAATGCCTGAACAATGAATATATGTATGAAATATAAAATATCCCATCCTATTTCAGGAAATGTTGCTCTTTACCTCTTTGTTGGGCTGACTTTTTGTGACCCTGCTATATTTAGTTTCTCAATAAAAAGAAGACATAAGAGGAAGATGATGTAAGAAAAATTAAAGAACTTTAAAAATGCCAGAAACTGAAAGATAATCCAGTTTTCATAGAAATAGGTAATTAACATGTCAGCTACAGTATTTGTGATGTGAATCTAAAGTATTCTTTAAAGGTTACAAGTATATATTTGTCTTTAGACTTACTATAATGTTTATTTGATGCTGCCATTAATATAGGTGCTCTTACAGCAAAATACACTGGAAGCCAGATATCTGCTTTTGAGGTAATTTGCATGGGGAATATGTTTTATAAAATATAACTAATTGAACAATTTCTTTCACAAGTATATGTCTCACAATTCATCTGTAATCTGTGGATAAAAATGTTTAACTCTTTAGTAATGTATCTACAGACCCACTAAAAAGAAGGTCACTATACATCTGAGTACAAGTAGTCCTCATAAACAGATGCAAGACAATTATTTGTTATCCAATAACTCTCTTCTCACAGAGAAAAAAATATTTCAAGAACATTGAATAAAATGACCACTTCTGATTTTATTTTTATTTTCTTTTTAAATCAGTCTATTTCCATATGACAAAGGTGTTTTATGTTATCCCAGACGCACACATTATTGTGTTCTCTGAATTTTTAACATCTTTAAGCTGACTGGGTTCAAAGCAATTATCCTTATGTTAACTTGGGCTAATAAAATATTCAGAAAATGCTAAAAATTTTTTGAAAGGTAATATATTTTCCAAAATTTGACAATGAATATTGTCCAAAAACTCAGTGCCTGCCATGAATCAAGTGTTGTTATTCTTCTTTCATTTGCCAGTATCAGAATTGTGCTGAGACTCCATTGTTGCCGTGTGTATTTGGTATGCACACAGTTCCACTGAAGTGTCTCCTGCTGATATGTGGAAAACACAGAGCTATGTGACTACAGGGCATACCGAGAGAAAGAATATGGGATCACACTGTCACATCAAACACACTAGGACTGTTTCATCATGGGATACACATTCTGTAGTCATATACACTTGTGAAAAGGGTGAATAAAACTCTATCATTGTCTTTTGACAATGAGCACACAAGTGTCACACACAGTAGTAAACCTATGGAGACTAGGACATCAAAATTTAAAACTTTTTCTGGTCTGTACAGAACTACTGGAGAAAAAACCCTGCCTGGAATGCAACAGAACCAGTTTTATACATTCTGTAAGCCCCATGAAACGTTCCGGCATCTTAAACTATACCTAAAAATTCATCTTGCACAACATGATAGGAAACGTTGTTTGGATTTTGACTTGAGACAGCAGGCTTATTTATGACAATGATTCTTCAAAAAATGGACCAGATCTAAATGTACTTCCTTCACATGTTCAACTTGAATTACCAGTAGTATTCTACTAATGTCATAATTACAATTAGAATGTTAGTCTCACATTCAATGACTTCAAGGGTTTAACTCAGGTGCTGGCCATATTGTCAGCATTTTAAAACAGTAAATGTCTAGCTATAAATATTTATCCATCTAAAGTTTGCCAAATCTTGTGTAACAAAGTAAAATACATATTTTTAAATAGTTTGCATAACTTCAAAACCCTGTTGCTATTGTTATTTTCTTTCACACAAATAACAAATGTATATGCAATTTTGTGAATTGTTTAGGGCTGTTTGCCTCAGTCGATCTTTTACAGTAAGATTAAAAAGGCAATGAGTATGCAACACAGTGCAACAGACATTATTCAATTTACATTGTATTTTGGTGGGATGGAAATATATGGCACAAGTAGAAACTGAGAAGGAAGTGATCTAGAAAGCTTGAGCAGGAAAAAAAAATTAGCAAAACACAGGTAGATTTGAATATATATTTATTTTATATATAT
>VWYO01015846.1:8651-22135 GCA_013400275.1 Rhadina sibilatrix
GACATTCTCCTCTAGGTGCTAAAGTATTTCAGGTATTTCAGAATCATGTAAACTGTCCTAAAAATGCACTGGAAGAAGAAGATGTGACTACAGTTCATTGCTTTTGCAGTGAACTGACATAAAAGACTACATTTTAAAGAGTCCAGTGACTTCATTCTCTTTGCTCACCAAATATCAATAGGTCCATTCCAAGGATGTTTTGCCTAGTTAGTGTAGAATTAATTCTTTGATAAACAATGGCTTGAATTTTTGTCAAAAAGAAAACTGGGGCTTGGAAAGTTTTTTTCTGGTCTGTCTTTTTATGGTGGTGAACAGTAGTGAGTTTCAAGTGTTCTATTTTAAAATCCTTTGGGTTTTATGAATAACTCCTAAAGTTTCACCAGAATTTACTATTACTGTAATTCCTCCAGAGGGGAGAACTAAAGTAATTAGGAAAATACCTTAGTCCCAAGTCACGTTAATGCTTAAAGTCACAATGTGTCCCCTCTCCTTGCATGGATTAATATCTAAAGCCCTGGTTTGGCAAGGCATACACGCAGGGCATACATGATGCTAATGGTAGTCCTGCTGACTTTGATGGGTTTATGCATGTACCTAAAATTACTTCTGGCTTAAGTGCCTTGTTGCTTGGGGACATAAAATGCTGTTTCAGACAAAAGGAAGAGGTAAAAACTGGTCCATTGATACACAGAAGTCGCTCCACAATTTCAAACATTAACCTAATTTCAAAATCAGATTCTAGAGGTGCAAAGGAGTTCAGAACTAACTGGAGGAATGGGTGGGATTTGAGAATACTGAGGCTGCTCTCAACTTCCACTGCACTGCTATAAGACCATGGCCAGTATACCTTGCAGTTGCCAGATAATCTATTAACATGTAATTTTTTCTTTTCTTTTCAGAGGGATGTTGCTTATCATGGCAGGGTACAAAATTCTTTCTTTTTTGCATGGTGTATCCATGACGTTTTTGCAATTCAGACACAATGCTGACACATGCAGGAAATGACAGATAGCAATAATGTAATGAAAGAGTTAAATCAAAACCAAAGCACAGACATATTTCTTGTTGTTTAAAAGCACTGACCTAAGCACCTCTCCAGGATTTTATTAGTAAAGTTTAAAAATATTTGGAGGTGACTAGCTCTGTCTTGTAGCAGCCAAAAAGAGCTGACTTGTCATCAAGTGTTGTTTGAGATGCTTTTGTATGAAGCTATATGGAGTTTCATTCCTGTTTGTGAAGGAGGACTTTTCTTAGGCCTTTGTCCACAACTGCTGAGAGGTTATCAAGTGTCAGGTAGGTGTCAGGGCTCAAAACAACCTGTCATAGGTGCAAAACAGTGCAGAGTTAGGGGGAGAAAAAGAAAGGAGAAAAGAAAGAAAAGAAATAGAAACAGCTAGAGAGTTAAAAAGCAAAAGATGTAAAAGCTTTTAAGCAGCCCTTCTGTCCTATCCCTGAAGGTCAGCATGTCACTGGACTAGTACATGCTGTATAGTCACTGCCAGCAAGTCTTTCTATAAAAAATTAAAATGAAAAATTAAAAAAGCTACTTGTAGAATTATATGCAGATTCAATCATGAGTTTTGATCCTGGGTTTGATTCTAGCATGAATTTTCTTCTGCTGATTAAGTGACTTTCATGTTCCTCACTTACTTTTAAGGATCAAAAGACATCAAGGTACCTCATTGAGCTAACAGTCTCTGCCCCACAGATCTTACAATGTAATCTTCATGTCTGTGATCTCTAATTCCTGCAGTTTGTCCAGGTATTCCTATCACAAGGGCCGGAGCTGAGTAAGCAGTGTATATACTAACCCAAAGGACCATAAATAAAAAGGTTTTGCACATTTTCACCCCCCCTCCCCTCAGAATAAAATACGAAATTTTCATCTTTGCTGTTGCTTAGAAGACACTGGCATGTTGCTTTTTTCTTAACATGTACTTCAACATGCTCTAAGCACCAAACAATGAAAGATCCCAACTGAATATCCTCATATCACACATATATATCATGTATAGTGATCAATTTCAGACCATATGCAACTGGGCAGAGAACTGTTCAGTTGAGTGCTGCAGTTACTGTTAATGAGGATTGTTATGTGATAATTGAAAACATATGCTGCCCATGCACCACCACCACAATTGTACAAGTAGAAAGGGAAATGTCCTTTTGCTGCTGATTAGGACTGATGCTCCCACAATGGAGCTGTAGTAGGACTTAGAGGGGTCTTGAGCACTGGTCTGTACCATGATATATTTTGGACTGTATTGTATGGTTCTTTAATATGTTTTGGTATATGTAATTAATAATTGTCCTGCAGTACATTGTCCTCTTCCACTAGCTACAGCCTGAATTCATTGATATCATCTCCTTAAAAGTTTGAAACCCCCCCCAGTGACAGGAATATTAATGTGCCAACACTGTCATATCTATTTCAGCTCATACATATGCAATTTCTTTGTTTTCAGAGATTTATGTCAGACTTTGCTGAAGTGAGGTATTCTACCATTTTAGATAATAGCATGCCAAAGTGATGTTATCGGGCACATTCAGCACTCATTCAAGCAAATGGGAAGGAGCATCCATTCCTTCATAACTTAAACAGAGAGAAACTGTTATTTATCCTTATTTGATGAAGAAATCTTTCAGGGGGAAAGAGTGTACTTTTAGAACAAGATTATGGTCATCCTGTGGATTATCTTTTAATTAAGAATGGATGATTTGTGCCCACTCTGCTGTAGCAAATGTCTTGCTGCTAATGAAGTTTAAACAGACTTACTTTATTTAATTACAGCTAATCACTAGGGTAAAATGTGGAATTGTCTTTGATCCACATGTAGAATGGTAATCCTTGTGGCAGATAGCATCTCTTATTCCCTCAAATTCTTTTCAGTTTCTCCAGGAGGTCCCAGCTTAACTAAGGGTTAATTGAGATAGCTGGACTGGTGTGATTGATGTATTTTTGCTCAGGGATGCCATCCTGCCTTTCCAAGGACTCTCTCTCTCACTCTCTTTCCCCCCGCACTCCCGCCTCCTCTCTCCCCCTCTCTCCCTGTGCAGTCACCTTCAGGCCATGTAATGTAGTAGATGCCTGCTTGTTTGACATGAGGGACCTGAGGGGGCCAAGGTCCTGCTGGATCAGTGAGTGGAAGAACAGAAACTGCTGGAGGGAGAGAAGAGGTTAGGAGAGGGCAGCAGAGACCAGTGTAAAGCAGAAGAGGGCACTAGTAAACTGACCTATTTCAACCACAACTCTTTACACTCTGAGCAGAAAAAAACCAATTGATTGAATATTGAAAGCCACTTGGTGACGGAGTAACACCAAAGATATTTTATTCTATCTTATTGGGGTTTTAATTTCAATTTTTTACTTAGTTAATTTAAATCTAATTGAAGTTTGTTTTGGGGTGGGTTTGTTGTTGTTGTTGTTAGTTAGTAATTTGTTTTGTTTTGCTTTGTTTGGTTTTGTTTATTAAAAAAAAAAGTGATCCTCACTTCAAGGAATATTGCTAAAGCATTTGACTTTCAGCTTTTTCAAACATGGCAAGTACAGCCTGTGAAAGTGAAAACTCACCAAAAGAATGTGGGAATTTGTATTTGCTGTAAAGAACTCAAAATATTGCCTGCTGCTTACACTCCTTCCAAAACGATTTTTCCTTACTCTCCCATTCCCAGAACTTTCTGCGGCTGGTGAAAATTGTGGAAAAAGCCATCCATATAAACCATGCTCAGTAGATAAAAACAGTTTCAAGGCCTAAAGTTTGTACAACTGATTTCTTACTGTCTTTTGTACATTGCAAGAAATGTTGACTCAGAATTACTGGTCTTAACTTTTATCTTCTAAACTCATTTTGTCCCATTGTTATTCACATTTTATTTCTTTCTTTGTGATGGTAAAATTAGTCACCATTTTATGAACAGGTTCTGGTTTCTTGTTATCTTCTGTTAAGATAGAATAATGTTATTTATTTCATTCTTTGAAGACAGTATGTCTGGACTTTTTGTTTGTTTGTTTATTTCAAAGAGTAATTTGAAATAGAAACATTTATCTATCAGTCTGCTTAGAAATATTAACAGCTTTAATTAGCTCAGTGAAAAAGATGTTTACTTTTATTTACAGGAACTGTTAACTTACCCATTGGCAATAGAAGCTGAAGACATCTTTTGTGAAAAATTTAAATAATTAAAATAGAATACTTTGCAATTAGTTTCCACAATAATCCATTAAACATCTGCAGTTTTGTCTCCCCATTGGGATCGATATCTGTGCTGAAGTCACATCCTGACAACATCTGCATGTTAGTGATAACTTGTGCTTTAGTGTTTATGGTCTGCTGATGAGAGATTCTTCAAGAGCCTCTCAGTCATCAGAACCACTTTTGAAAATTTTGCTTTTGACATCCTGAAGGTAGCTTAATTTACATTTGCCATATGTCATAAAGCATGAAGATACTCTTAGTAAAATTGTTTAACATCCTGGCCCTTTTCACTTTGCTGCTTTCGAGTATTTTTCCTGCCTTTTACATGAAACTGGTTTTCACTTTTTCCAAAGATTGTGACTCTAAATTAAATTTTCAGTGGTAGGATTTATTTTGTTCTGAGTTACTTCAACATCACAGATGAAATTAAAAATCATTTTTTAAAAAGGTTGTAAGGAAGAACAGAATCTTCATTCCTTCTTGCATGGCAGCAACAGCTGCAACCACATGAAAAGGCCAGCTTGTTAAACATCATGTAACACTGATTGTACTGAATATTCTAAAGGTCAGGTATTGACAGGCACTGAGCTGTTTATGTTTCCCAAGTGGCCCCAATTACATCCAACCTGAGTATGTGGTCAATAAACAATGGCATTTACATATGTAGAAAAAGAGTTTCTTTTACATTTCCAAGACAATTGGCAATCTCCTGCTTGTTGTCTAAGTGCAGAAGTTAGATCATGGGGTCTTTGATGAATGAGCACAACAAGAGAGAGGTTATGGGTCTTAGAGACCTCAGGCCTGTCTCAGAAATTTCAGGTAGGCTGTCTGACACACAAGCACAAAATGAATTTCCCTCTGTGGTTTTGAACAAGTAAAGAATTCTAAGGAGAAAAGATACTCATATTGTCCCTCATGCAGTGTCATGTAGCCATGCCATATATGTAGCCAGAATGTATTCAAAGGATCTGCAGGGATTCAATTAAGCTTAAAATTAAAGTAAAATATTGATGATTTGCATTGCTTACCTACTCTAAATGCTGCTGTAGAAATTAATCATCCTTCCTACTTGTGAGCACTTTTTTTCACTTTGTGAACAAAATTTCTAACTGTATTTGGACAAGTACAGAAACTTCACAATCCATTGTGGGAAGCATGCATAGACCTGTTAAATAAATGAGGCTTTGGGAACTCCCTTACAGCACAGAATAAAGGAGAAAAGAGATTTATCAAAAGAAATTGTAAAATACTAACAAATAAGACAAAATATTGCAAATTCAATCAATTTCATTCCCAAACTTCAGGCTTTAGTGTAGGTACATTAATCTGCCTGCTTACTTGTATCATAGCAATTACTGCTGGCTGCTGAAGGAGCAGCTTGACTCTTCTCCCAGCCAGCAGCAACAGAAGATGGGATTGCAACCAGACAGAAAGGGATCCTTAAACCAGAAGTGTGTGAGTGATGTGAAGCTGGTAAATGCTCCTTACCTCCTCTCCATTAAGCCTCCATGAAAATAGTATTTTCATAGCAGTATCTAGCTTCCAAAGGATGAGAAGATAACTCATTGACTATCACTGCTTTGCAGCAGAATGGTTTTTACAGGTTCCAGCTGATCAGTTGGTCTTGGTGTTGCAGAGATCAGAAGACACTTTCTTTCTTTTTTTCTTTTTTTTTTTTTTTTTCCGCTAGAAGGTTTTCCATAAAAATAAACTGTGGGAAAATATAAGTAACACATCTTATAGCTAGAGAAATGAGTTCAGGCAGACTAACTTTTGTGGTTTGTAAAGACTTAATTCTGTGCTTAGCTTTAATGGGACCACTCCAGGGTTTTAAATTAAACACCAATTTAAGTGCATTGCTGGATCACAACCAAAATCACAAAATAAGTCTATAGCAGTTCCAGGACTTGAAATGTAAGTCTCTGATTCCCAGTCCAACAGTTTAACTCACAGGAACATCCTTCTTCAATTTAGGTCTTAAACTGATGACTTTTCAATAAGAAAGAAACTTTCTAAAGGTTTAGAAATTTGCATGGATCAGTGACATATCTGAAGCTCTACTGAACCTGTTATAATTGCATTGTTTTTCAGATTGAGGGGAAAAGCAAACAAGTATTTTATAATTAATCTCTCTCCCTCTGCAGGGATACAAAAATAAAAGACTGCAGATTAATTCAGTTTCTAGAAAATCTTGTCATAGGTGTGAATATTTTCTCATTTTGTCCATTTTTCTTTCCAACAGGTGGATAAGCAGGATAACATGACTTAGTGATGCTTTGTGAACATCAATTTATTTGAAGACAATCATAAAGTGTTTCAAGATAAGAAAGCAATATTTCAACCTGTTTCACTGAGCACAATAAAGACCAGTACCTTCCCCTGTACCCTCTAACACAGCATAGTATTTACTGAGGGGTGGTTTCTGATCAAGAATCTCTTTGATGTCTTAGAAACCTAAACCAAACAATGAACTGCTGGAGGTTTGATTTGCCAGCACCATACTCAAGAAAGAGATTGAAATTATCATGTTTTTTTCTGTTCTGCTTTTTTGCTCAGTCCTCCCGGCTTCTACCAAGCTGTAGGTATAGTCTTTGTTTATAGGGTTTAGTTTGAGAATCCTAATTCTGCTCTGTTAAATTATTTCATTTTTATGACATTTGTGTGGTCAGCACATCCTCATAAATTCAGATGTCTCAGTATCATAACAGTCAAAGCAGGGTGGTTTCTCTCAGGCACAGAATTGTAGGGCAGACATGGTTAGATGGAAAGGTAAAGGGTAAAGTGAAATAAACTGGAAAGGAATTGTTACCTCTGATTATTGGTCCATTTTGAATGAATGACAGACTGATTCAAGGCTAAAGAGAAAAGAGTGGGCACAATAGAGAGTGGAATGTTGAAGCAAGGTCAAAGTAGGAAATCCAGGCTCTTGGGGTGCTTCTGCATAATATTTCATTTCAAGTGCTACTTCAAATAGCAAGCATGACACTAGCTCTGAAACAGCTAATGTCTAATGAATCAGTCACCTTTTATTTAGTTTTATTGTAAACTGAGTATTGTCCCAGTTTGGGGATTGATGCCACAAAGAATAATGAAGCTGGTCATTTTGAAAGTTCACAATTTTCATTACCATAATTGCCTTTCAATTTTGTGGCCAGTGATACATATCCCCACGTTATTGTATAAGTGTGCTCTTCCATTGTTGTTTCTAGTGGTCTGGGAACAGATGGCCTTTTACAGCAGATATATTACAAACACTAGAAGAAGAAATGAGTCTCCTAAAGAACATTTAGTCTAATGCTGAAGTAATTACAGAAGCCATGTAGGAAAGAACTTTTAGATGAAAATTATTCCATATAGACTTTAGGATATTATCTAATGGGTAAAGCTTGGAATGTGGTCAAGAAAAAGAAAAAGAAAAGAAAAAAGAAGAAAAAAAAAGTGGGCTAAATTAATACAATCCAGACAAAACCAAGAAGAATCATCAGAGTCTAGNTCTCACATTTAAGCATGAGTGGCAGCCTGAATCAGCAAACAAAATTGAGGGGAATTCTCAGTCTGGAAGAGAGATGTTGCCAGGAGCATGTCAGGAAAAGATCTCAGGAAGAACAGAGAGGTGCTATGAGTTGAGACAAAGATAAAAACCTTGCATTTGTGCAGAATAACAGGACATGGGAGTTTAACTACTAAGAGATTGCTGTCCACACAAGCCTGATATGAAGATGTGTATGGAAGCACTAGATACATTCTTATTATAAAGCTACGTAATGAGAGAACAAAGGATAATAATTTTAGGTTGAAAACAGGACAGGTTTGGTTTTGAAAATAGGAAGGAATTCTCTGCTGTAAGGGTGGTGCTGCACTGGCACAGGTAGCCCAGATGTGTTGTTGCTGCCCCATCCCTAAAAATGTTCAAGGCTGGGCCAGAATGGGGCTTTGAACAAACTGCTCTTGGTCTGGATGTTGTCCCTACCCCTGGCTGGCGGGTTGGAACTATATGATCTTGAAGGTCCTCTCAAACCTGAACCATTCCATGACCCTATAAGCATAATTTGAACAGTAGCATAAGAGGAGATTGTTCCATTTATTTTAAGTGGAATTTTTCCTTTGCTTTCCAGGACACTTTATTTCCTTTTCCATGAGTGGAAGGCACCATCAAGCCTTCCACTGCAAGGCAGTGTTGAAGCCCCTGAAATTCAACTATATAGTTTCTTTTCAATTATTTGATTCCGTCTGCAAGTGTTTCTTGGCCTGCAGTTAGAATTGGGTGAAGCTGAGTATCTTAGGTGTAGAATCTTGTAAACACAACAAACTCCCAGTAGATACGGTTGTGAGGGTTCTAGTAAACCCTGGACCTCAGCAAACCCACTTATACCAAAAGCCTTGTTAAAACCTGCATTGCACTTTTTGGGTTGAGTTGATTGATTGGGGTTTTTTTTTGGCTGTAGCACTCCTATTGCCTTTTTTTGCAATGTGTCTTGGTTTGGAAAGACAGGTATCAGCCAGGCAAAGCTGTAGTTTCCCTTAGAATGCAGAATGTAAACCCCTCACCCCTGCCAAATTATAATTTTGCAATTAAGGGCTTTCAGGCAAAGATTTGGGAATAGGAATAACAGTTCTTTACTAGGAATATTAACAATACAAATGTAGTAGGAAACAAAACCACCCAACCAAACAAGCAAACAAACAAACACACACAAATTTTGGAGAACCCTGACAGAGTCAGAGCTGCAACCTGACACCCTGTTGGTCAGGGTGTTGGAAGCAGTCCAAAAGTGAGTCCTTCCAGAAGCGGCAGATGTGGTTCTGTTGGAGCAGAGATGATCCCGTAGAGAAGGGTCCAGTGATGGTGAGAAGGGTCCAGTCTTCCTCTGGGAATCCAGTGGAACCAGATACTTTGTGTTCCTGTGTCTCAGTTTTATCCAGGTACGAATGGTTGGCTCCCTCCACTGGGTGGAGCATCTCACAAGAGGATGATGGAATGTGGATGTCCTGCTTTGTGGAGGGGAACAGCTTGGGGAGAACAGCTTGGGGAGTCTTAATGGCCCATTGTGAAAAGAGATAAGAAACACTGCCCCACCTGATTCGAATAGTTGGCCCATTATCAGAAGGCACCCACCCCCCTCCTCCCAGAGTTACAAGAGATAAAGAAGAACATCTCCCCAACTGCTTTCAAAACATGAAATAGAATACACATTTTTGGTCCCATAACCCAAGATACAATGTCATTTTTAATTTCTGGTGTCACCTTGAATGTCTCTAGCACTTTGTTTTCAATGAAACTTTACTCCATCAGAATCATTTTGTAAAGAGGTGTCATACAGGGCCCAGGGTAATAACTCTAGTTCATGTTTCTGAGCATAATGGTGAAGGGCCATGTGTGCAGCTGCAATTTCGGAAAGTATATAAGTGGTGGCAAATTTAGCCATCACACTGCCCATATGGCTGACACAGGAGCACCAGAGTATGAAGGTCATGAGGAAAGTCATGCTCTGTCATGCCTTTGTTTATAAAACTCCCTGGGCTTACAATACATGACCATACAACTGCTGAGGTGCTGCAGCCCAGGGTGTCAGGAAAATACCAGTTTCATTAGGATTCTTGAATGCTATCATGTTACACTTCAGAAGCAGTGACCAGTTTATTTAAAACAAAGAAGCTTTGACCTTTCTCCCCTTTCAAAACCAAAAACACATGAAGATAAAGTGACTCATTTCCGGATTCAAAACAAGCTCTAAGAAGCACTTTTTCACTAAGTACAATTTGTGCACTTTCTCTTCTTTCCCTCTATGCGATCTCTTCACCCCTGCCTGGCTTTTGCATAAATATCTAATATTCTTCTTGTCGAGGTCAACATATTTATTACTTATATTCACTGTGTAGTTCTTTTTTTGTTTCTAGTTTTCTTTCTTTTTTCCTTCCTTCCTTTCTTTCTTTTTATCTGTGTTGTTTATAACCATGACCCTTGATCCTCCAAGTTTTAAAACAGCTTGGTTTTCAGCAGCTAAATCTGACAAGGTCAGCATTTTTCTGTTTGTTCTGAGAACACTATTTACCCTCTGGGATTTTTAAAAGCAGTTCTATAAAACATCACTTGGAAAAAGTTTGTAGTGCTCAACGACTTCCATAAACCTAGTGCTCAGCATAGAGTAACTGTTAATTCTTCTTGCAGAACTAAGAACAATTAAGATTGATTTTCCTCCTCCCTGCAAAACTTGCCTACACAAATGCATTTTCCAAGAATATTGGTAAGTATTTCAGTCGGAACACACTAGCAACCTACTAGTAGTTAGCATAATCTTTTGCATCATTGTCAAATATAATGAAATTAGACATACTGTATGATCAATTAGTTCCTAGGATAACCTTATTTTTACATAACTATAACAGAGCTGTATTTATTCCTTTGGGGGATTTTATTGGAAATAAATGATTGTTGTGTCAGCTTTCTGTCAAAATAGCAAACAATCCTGTATTCTTTTGAAAGTCAGAACATGACAGAACTAATGATACAAAAACAATGTGTCCTTGGGCTAATACCAGACTCTTTCTAAGTGATGTTAAATTTACATTCATTTAAAACAAGCTAATTTAAACAACCTCAGAAGATTTTCAAGAAGGTAATTGCTCAAACACACACGTCCCCAAGACCATGTTAAAAATGACACTGTTCTTAGTGCCTTTTGGGAATTGCAGACAATTGCAGATTTTCCCTCTGTAATTTCCTTTTCCCTTTCCTTTCCCTTCCTTTTCTCATTCCTCCAGCTCTCTATTGGTTGAAAACCAATGGATGTGATCCTCTGTAGTATAAGCACAAAGTGGGGATGCAAAGAATGACAGAAAAACATCTGCAGCAAAACCAGAGGATTTCTATGAGTGACTGAAAAATGCTACTATTTGAGAGTTTGCTTTATAGGCCTTCTGCATGCTATTAACAGAGACAGAGCAGAGAAACCTGCTAGCAGCCATCAGGTCACTAGGATGCAAAAGGTTTGTGCCAGAAAAAGAGGAAGGGATGGATAGACAGAGAGAGACACATGCACATACAAGCTCAGAAAATCTTCCCAAAACCTCTGTCAATAGATAAGATGCTGAGTTCAAAATCCCTGGTCTCCAGAGAAAATAGTTTCTGACATATTTTTGCAGCAAATTTAAGAATATTACCCAACTGAGTACTACTTAGTTCCTCCATTGAGAATGTTTCTCAGGAGACAGAGGTGTCCTTCACTGCAAGAGTACAGTGCTCATCTATCTTTTATTTGCCCCTCTGTGCTTTCAACAGGGAGGTGAGATTAGTAAAAGTAAACATTTGAAGAAGTGCCCTGGATTTTCCATGCTTGTTCTCAGCCTAAAGGTAAATTCTTTTGGAAAGTTTGGTAAGATTCTGTTTTTCTGATTTTCAACTGGCCTGGCATATAATAAAATGTTTTTCATATTTTAAGATTTTTTTTTTTTCCCCGTGCTGCTTTATTTTTTGGCTTAGATAATGTCAAAACTGCCTTATTTTAGAAGAGATTGCTTTCTGGAAGGAATGCTTTGTTCAGTTTGAAAAGAGGTGGAGGACAGAGAAAGGAAGCTCAACCCAAGTAAAATATTCAGAGAAAATATTAAGAATATATAATTTTCCTTGCTGGGAGGCTGAATTTCAGCTTGCATGGAACTTGTATGTGGTTGTGTATGAGTATTTAAAACATATTGAAAGGAAGGAGAAAATAAGGGTAATGCTTCACAGACACCCTTCAACTAATGATTTGCTATGAGTTTTTGACAAATCACTACTGTTCTTTGTGCATTAGGGTGCTCACCTCCTTTATCACAGTGTTGTGAGGAACCATTAGGTATCTACATAGGATGTTTTCAAAGTCCATTTTTTTACCACCATCATGATTCACGGATCAAAGAAAATAGTTACATGTTTAGCTGGTAATTAATATGAAATCAAAAGCAAAGAACATCCTATTACAAAAGCAAAGAACTTCCCCTTGGTAACAAGGGTTAGTTCAAAGCCAGGACGAGTTAACAAGGACAATTTGAGTATGTTTGAGTGACTGGCTTAGTCTCACATACTGCATATCAGCAAAATCTCATTTAACTATAAGGCAAATTGAAAGGTTTCACAGAAACTGTGAAAAACAAATCTGGCAGAGAAAATTTTACAGTAATAAGTAAATATTGCATGCAAGGTAGAGAAATAAAATATAATTTCTGTAAAAGACAAATTTCATTTTAAGGGAAACCAAGTTTTCTGCACAAAAATGTTACATCTGAAAGGTTGCAAAAACAAATTTTTAATCATTGTTTCTTCGTGGTCTTTCTTGAAATGAACACGTTGTACTGTATAAATATTTTATACAAAACATGGTCTAGACATGTACATGTACCAGTGGAATGAAATCATCAATAACCACTATCTAAAATGAATTACATTCCAAAAGAAGAGGCTAATGCTTTATCTTTCTTTTTTATGGGACTGATCTCTATCAGATTGATTTATGTAGCAGCCAATCATGTTTCAGTAAACTCTAGCATGCACATGCATCTTTAAGTGATGATAAGCTGTGATTGTCAATTTATTTGTACACCAGAAGCCAAAAAATTTCAAAAAAAAAAGCAACACTTCAACCTGCAACAGCATTATATGCTTCCCCAACAGAAAAGCATGCAGAAAAGCTAACTTCTCCTGTTGTTCCTTAACTTCCATGCCACATGCATGGCAAAATTAACATAATGAGATACAAAAACACATATCCTTAGGGGGGAGGGTTAAAAAATGTATGCTATGCTATGACAGATGATAAACAAGCTTATTTTTTACTTGCATGTTTACATTGTTTGCTTTGGTAGAATGTGGGGGGTTTTTTACATTACATTATTTCCTTTGATAGTAGATGCTTTTGTTGGTTGTGGGAGTGATTGGCAGCTTCAAGCTGTTCTGTTTAATTGCCTTTCCACTTTGCAAAAATCTATGTTTAGAAGACACTGTTTCACAAATAAATCAAGTGTGTAGATATGTGTGTTTGTGTATGTGCAAGAGAGACAACTGGGGAAAGAGAGAATTTCTTCAATCAGATGCACTACTCATTCTGTTATGCTTTTTTCCGTATTTCTTTTAACTGTGCATTAGTTTGTATCTATCTGTTTCTCAGCCCCTCTCCAAAGAAGTAGTACGGTGTTGGTCAGCTCATTTCAAAGGAAGCATGGGATATGATGGAGTCTCAGGAAAAAGTGAAAAAGAAAATAAGCTGGAGTACATCCAAAGTTCATCATTTGTTTTTAAACTAAAAAAAAAAA
>VWYO01015846.1:29061-44350 GCA_013400275.1 Rhadina sibilatrix
AAAAAAAAAAAAAAAAAAAAAAGTAGATGATATTTCATTTATTTCATTACATTTGGAGAGGTGACTATATTTCTTTTAGCATACCAGTGAGAACCCTTTCAAAAGGCAGTGGTTCAGGGTTAATGCTGCTCTGATCTGTTTTTACGTTGATTAACATATATGTTCTGCATCCTTCTGTTTTTCCTGTGTCTTCTGCCAAGGGAAAGAAGGACAGCTCCTTCTCCTAGGAGCACAGTCTTGTTCTTAAGCTTCCACCAAGGAAAACTATTGGACTATCAGAGCATTTATTTTTTGTCCTAATTTTAAGACACTTATTTTGGCATATCATCAGGCCCCATTGTCAAACTCCCCAAAATTAAACCTCTTTAGTAGTTCCCTGATAGATAGTTTCCTGGCAAGAACTGTAAGCTGTACTTTGCCTTATATTTTTCAACACTTTCATGTTAGAGTCATTTTCATTCTTCTACAATTCTCTGTTTCATTATTCTTAGGTGCATTGATCTGAGCTTCTTTTAACTTCCTTTGGTCCCTTTCTCTCCAGTGGTCTGACACTATCCAAACTTGCAAGAATGTTTCCACAGATACATTTGTTTAAAAAACACTAGCCTGTCCCATCACCAGGTCCATGGGAGAAATAAAAATTCAGCCTGATTTTTTAAATTAGCTTCTCTCCCAACATATTTTTAAAAGCCTTATTGGAAGACCAGAGCTTAAATTTGCCTTGAAATTCTGCTTTGATGAGCCAAATATACTTCATTCATACAAAAGGTCCTCAAAACATTCTGTCAAAATTAGATTTGAAAAGAAAACTTCCAAAGATTATTTGACTCCTTTTGCTCTTGAAATCTACCATCGCAGCTTAGAAGAGGAGAGCATAAAGCCTTTGAAAAATCACATCTTTGACCACATAGGAAATACGAGGTGTTTGGCTTTTTCAAACCTAATTTTCCACTGACTCATACTATCCACATAAGCAACGAGATACAGAACTACACAGAAATATATGGATAAAATGCCTTGCTTTATTGTGTTCAATGTTAATTCATTGTACATAGAATTTTAGGCAAAGGTTCAAATTAATTCATTTTTTAAACTGCTTTTCTCCTCACAATTAATATATTTCACAGACTTGACTCTGGAATACATTCTTTTTTTTCAGTACATCCCCTTGCTGACTGTGAAGAATTAATTCTTCAAACTATTTAGTAGACAAATAGTCTATGGCCTAAGCCAGCCAACTCATTTTCACTTGTGGATTTGAACTCACGGGTCAGATTCATCAACACAATAATGAGACATTTTCTATATTTCAATTTTTACATTTTTCATATCCATATTCATTAAAATTTAAGATATGATAAATAATAGATGGTTCTAGAGATGTCTATGAAATAAATTTCATAGGAAGAAAAAACAAAACTTTTATAACTGTTGAGTTGTACTATTGTTTACATTTATAATGTGTTGCCTTAAACGGATATGTTACATAATTTTAACCAAAACTGCATAATTTATTAATATTTGTATCATAAGGAATACAAATACTCATGTTTTGTTGAGAAATGTGAAGGTTTGCAGTAGTTACTACTTGTTCTGTCAGCCCAGTTTTGTCTACAGGTAAAATTCAAAATAAAAAATTTGATGTTCTGTTCTTGATTGAAAATACACTCCATATTTTTATGTGACAAGAACATTTCATGCTGAATTTCATTTGTTTTTTCATGATATTCACATGGCACTGCATGTTAGGGAAAATTACATAGTCTTACCTCTTCCCACCTCTTGGATTTTACACATAATTTACTTAAATTGTCTAGATTATTTTTTCTATACACTCCGTAGTTTATGCTGTCCACCACATCTGTATGGAATGTTATTACATATAGGAAGGTAAACATTCATCAGAGGTAAGTTACACAAGTCAGAAGACAACTACAGCACTGCTCAACAATAATACATTTCAGTTTGCACCTGAGAAGCTATACTCAGCCTTTCCCCCTGCTTTGTGTTTCTGAGGCTGGTCCAGTCTCAACCAGCCTCTGCAGCATGTTAGCCTCAGTAGGCAAAGTGTGCCTAATATTTAAATAAGTGACACCAATGACCACTGGAGTATGAGTTGCAATAACTTTGGATTGTGGAAAGGATTTATTCTACCTTTTCAGAAGCTGTGGCACTTCTCTCTGCATTGCCAAGAGGGGATACATACCCAGTGCAGCACACTACCCATAGAAGGGTAAAAGCAGTGCACACCTGCAGTGAGGACGTTGCAGAGGGTCCTCTCCATCCCGAGGCATCCATATGATGAACATGCTGCTAATAGCACCTGGCATCACAGCTGTCATAAGAGGGGTCAGCACCTCAGTGAGGAAAGGAACAAGTCTTCTGCAGATTAACTACTTGTTAATACAAAATGAGTATCAAAGCATGTGGCATGTAAATGCTGTGTTCTAAGAAACCTCTGTCATCTTGGATTTGACACAGGGATCAATACCACATCTGCTTTCAGAACTATCCACAGGTCTGTCCTGGCTCGCCTGAAAGTCTCCCCCTTTACCTTGTTTTCTTGAAAAACTTCTTGCAGGCAATTAGAATGCAAAGAGAGATGGACCTTGTACATAGCATAAACCCACTTGAGTAGGAAATTTGAAGCCTTGATGTTAACCTATCAGGCAAGAAAAGAAATAAATCAGTTTGAAATCTGGGATGAGATCAAATTAACTGAGATCAACTATTCCCAAGGCTACTCCACAGAATAAGAAAACAGAGGGAATCCTATTTAATTAGACTGAAGAAAGGTGCTCAGACCACTGTATCCACTGTGCCCGAAACAATTTCATCTAATGAAAAATGCCAAAATAAGTGTCACAGAGGAGTTTATCAAGTGATAAACCTCTCAGTGGAGTATTCCCAGATAGTGGGATAAAGACTCCTGGACATATTTCCATTTGTATCAAAGTGCTGAAACTCCACAAGCCTGCAGACTAAGTATTTCTCCGTGCTAAGTGTTAAGCACAGAGAGAGCAGAGGAAGTAATGCAATCTTTGGCTAGCATGTTCAATGCTCTATTTGAGAGACACATATTCAAAAACTCCTGAGATATCTTAACTATTCAAATGACAAGATCACCCAGATTTTTGTGGGCCTGGAAAAGTTAGTCCATCACAAGGGGATGGTGAAAAAGTTCATGACTTAATGTGTATAGTCAAGACCTATGACAACAGTCTTCTCAAAGTTTTACAAATATTTGAAAAGATACATTTTGAATATGAAAAAAGCATGTATTATAAAAGATGTCATAATTTTTCAACCTATTTTCTTTGACCTGTGGTTCACCTTAAAGAGATTGTTCTCTATATAACATAGGACAGAAGAGGTAACATGCAGCATGGATCTTAATGGTCCACCACTCAGAATATAAAATCTTACAATACCCACAAATACAAAATTCTTCTGACCAGAACATTTGGATATTTTCATTATTTAATTATGGCACTCACTATCTCTTTTGAAATTAATTATAAATATGTGTTGCCACTGAAATATAACTCTCCTAAATGCATGTTCAGTAAATGGCTTGTATCTTGAGGCATTCCTTCACTGCTTTGCACACCTGGGGAGATTTTCCTTGAAATAAGCTCTGTCAAGGCTTCCCATTTTAAGAAGGTTGATGACATGTGAGAGATTACTGGCATAGAGCCTTACAGTGCCTGCAAAAAAATTCAGCCTGGTTCAGCTACCCAAGAACAGACATCCCTGCTTCTATGAGTCTGCTGTGTCATAAGCCATACAACTCTGCCCTCTTCAAGAAAAATAAGTTAAAAACACAGAAAAAGAAAAAAACAAAACTTTCAGGGACCACAAGGAGTGTAAGGTGTCCTGGTCATGTGGAGGTCAGTCAGTCTCAGCACCTAGAGCCAAAATAGACCAAATCAAAATATATCTCTCCAAGATTATACACTGTTAAGTCATCACATAGGCTGCTCCAGAGAAGCCATATGTTCTCATGCTCTCCCACAAGCAGAGAGAAGACAGTACAGAACACTGCACACGATTTCAGTGGTAAGCTGACATCAGCTGCCTATCACACTCTTGACCTAGCTGCTCCATAGTATTTGCAGCAATTATACCAGTTCCTGCATATTTTATTGTAAGCTGAACTGTGAGCAATCATTTTGATTTTGGTAAGAGCTCACTCAAGCCTGGATCCTAATGCCATGCTTTATTTTCTTTTCTTTGCCACCGATTTAATTTGGCTTTTCAAAAGGATGATAGGAGTATCGAGTGCATGCTTTCTCCCTTCAGAAAGCAGCAAAATGTCACTTTTGGATTGCGACTAAGAAAACCTTGAGATCATGCATTCCATTTTGCTGGTCTGACTCACTACCTGCAAAGTAAACACAGAATAATGCAGGAAATTACCATGTAAATAAGTCATTAAAATAAACAATTAGAAGTGGATGTTCTGAGCCAGATATAATGTTTAGTGTAATCCTACTTATTTACAAAGCATGTCTGTATGTGCTCTTTCCACACTTGTAATGAGCATCAAAGGGCATTTTCCCAACACAGAGGTCCCACACTTACTCTGCAGTCAGATCTGAGCCCAGCAAGATGTGCCTTTGAGCTTATTCTAGGATGCTGCTCTCAACTGCGTTCATGGACAGCCTTTTCAGTGTAGCAATTTTCAGGGTTGCAAACCCACCATTCTAGACTGGCTTTCAGTCATTTTCCTTAATTCTGTACTACTTAGAGCTTTCATTTATTTATTTTTGGGTCTGGTGTATGCAGAGGCCTATTCTCTCTAGACACTGAGAAAGTTTTAGGGGGATTTACTGATTTAAGAAAAAAAACCCTTTTTTGGGGGGATTTAAATCTCACTCAAAAAGAGACATCAAAGCCATCACTAAAAGAGTACTGTTACACATTATGGTTTTTGGTTCATTGTGGAATAGAAAAATTTTATGTGGTTTGCTGCTGATTAAGATCTGCTTTTAATTCATGTTAGGGTTTCAGTTTCAGGTAGAGTTCCATAAAGCTTGTCTTCCTTAATGAACAAAAAATATAAACATTTTATGCTTCATATGTCTTTTCGCAATGAAGTGCAGGAAGTCACTAAGTTCACCTCATCTGTTTGACATGTAACAATACCCAAATAGAAATTGAATCAATTTCACTGCAATGTCATGAACTGATTTTCCTTATTTTAAATTGCTGTAGCCTGTTTTAGTATCAACAGTCTCTACTTTTGCAAAAGGTTGTGCTGGGAAAAAAAAAAAAAGAAAAGGCTGACTCTGTTGTGTCACCAAAGCACTTTCCTCACCAAAACCTTCAGTTTTACCAAGACCTCTCCTGGCTTCCTCTCCTGATTTTTAAAACCAGACTTCAGTTCATCTCCTCTGGTGCTGGGTCCAGAACTCACTTCACTGGGTTGGGTCACTGCCATTGACTCCTGTGGGTTCCAGACTATGTTCTTGGTGAAAGGAGCTAAGGATGTTGAAGGGTGGTAACCAAAGGTATGAGCACTTATGTCACTTCTGTATGATTAGCACCTCTCTGTACTCTTTCCTCTTGTCTGAGAAAACCAATGAGGCATTGGTTATGGAGTCAGAATGAATCAATGGAATTTTCTGTAATTTTCAAATACATTAAAAATGCTCGGGCAAATCTTGGATTCTTTAACCAGATTTATGCAACTCAGTTCAGGCTGAACTCTTACTGAACTGTGCTCCAGTTTCGCCTGAGTAACAGTGGAGCAAGAATGTGAGAAAATCTTTAGGTACACATTGATGAGCTTTAAATGTCAAATATTTTGACCCTAAAGTGTAATATAAAATTGAGATAGAATGATGTAATTTTTTACTAAAATCTAGACACTGAAAGTTTCATCTGATTATTTTCCTTATATGTTAGGAACTAAATGAATCAATGAGGACTATAGGTAAAACACTTATTTTACACAGTTCCCATTACTGCTAGTGGGCATTGCAAACCCAAAGGCTCTTCACACCTTCAGAGAAAATAAAAGCTCGGCCTTGTTTTCCTAGCAAATATAGCTTATATTGTCAGTATTTAACACAGAGATATATGGCTCTTCCTGTGAACCTTGATATCAAAAAGAGAGGAATCTAACAGCTGAACTGAGTCAACTACGTAGATTAGATAGGGAGAGGAAACTAGAACTAGCACAAAATGCTAACAAGCACAGAACAAATAAATGGATAACAGAACGGAAATTTAACCAATTAAAACAGCTGCAAAAGGGTAATGTTGGCATGATTTCAGGCCTAGCAGTTTGAAGAGGACAGAAATATTTTATTGTTGATCAGTACTTTTTAAAGGACGTTTTACATTTTACAGATTTATGCTTTACAGAAATTCAGCATAATTACGTTTGAAAACTATTCAGAATCACAAACTTTCTGTAACCACAGGACTCCTGAAGTAGCCCAAGCTTTCTAGAGATCATCCCTCTTTTCTCATCTGGAGAAGGGGAAGGAAAAAAGTTCTATTGTCTTGTCTTCAAATATCAGTCACTATGGAGACCTTAATGGTACCTATGTGAGATTACTTGCTTTGCCCTGCTTCTTGTATTTCTTTCTTCTCAGTTCATGTTGTCTCCATACTTCGTGATTTTTCTCATTTTGACCAGTTCCCAAAGATTTTTGAAGCTGTCATGGAGGGCAGGTCCATCAACATAACAGACTACACAGTCAGAAGATATATTAGCATATTTTTAAGAAGTCTTCTGGGTGAGAATCATTTTTTTCCCAGCCACTCCAATGTTGAATAAGTCTTCAGGTGACCTTTGCAGGTCTCCAGCCATTGATGGAGATGGTTTTCTGATGTTTTTTCACCAAATACAACTGCAAAACACCAGCTTTTATGGAGAGGACAGAGAGTAGAAAAGGCAGTTTACAAACAGAAACAGAAATTCTGATAAGCTGCCTCCTCTGGACTCAGCCTGAGATGGGCTCCAATCCTCCAGCCAAGCAGGTGGTGCTGGCTCCTCTTGGATGAAGCTTAAGGAAGAAGGGTTTAATCCCTTCTGAGGATTAATCACCATACTACAACTGACTCCGGCTAATGTTAGTTACCAGCACATCAATAAGGGTGCCTATTCTGCTATATCAGAATATTCTGACAATATTCTATTTATGTCTTGTATAAGATTTCAGCTGAAGCAAGCAAAGCATGCTTAAAGCCAACACTGTCTGCCACAGACTTCAGGGTAGATCTGATGGACACTTGCAACACACTAAGAGGAACAGCAGTATTTTAGATGTAAAATTCACAAATTACTTTTTTAAAGCTATCTAGTTAGGAGCTAGACATGCAAACAAGCCATATTTCTAATACATTTGTTCCTTCCTCATTTGCTCCTTTTTCAAGTTTTTTTACCCCCACAGCCCTTTTTCATAGGGCAAATTACTTCTGGGAAGACATCCTTTCTCAGATGCTTGAGGCTTATCATTCAAACTGGTGGTCATTTCTGGATTACAACCTTATATATACATAGATATATATGTGTATATATATACATATATGTATGTATAAAACTTTATTATTCAATAACCTTATTAAAATTCTTTTGATCTCTGTTACTGAGTCTTTTTCTTCGCAATGTATCGCTCCCTTAATATCACTTCTTAAAATAAAATTTAGAGGTGATATTCTCCCAGGTTTGATTTTACAGGTTTGTTTTCTCTCCCAGAAGAATCTTGTACTGTAACTTCTTATTGAACATATTCAGATTCTATGTCATGCATTTCTTTCTGCATTTTGGTTATGCTCAAGTCTGTATATGATATTTTATGGATATGGTAAGACTGTATATGATATTTTTAAGGTCCTAGCCGTACAGAGACCCTCTCTATGGGTTATTTCCAAAAAAATCAGGCTTTTGAACAGCCTCTAGATGCTGTTCACATTTTTATGCAGCTAACATAGCTAAAAAATCTGGGCACAGTCCCATCTCTGCGCACATTAACTGTTAAATATAGAGGAGAATGGTGAGTATGCAGTGTTAGAAAAGCTGCACAAAAAATACACATACAATACTCAAAATTTAAATTTACTCTGCTTTGATTTACCTTGGAGGCTAGAGGACACAGAAAAACCCTTCTTCCTTAATTCTCAAATGTTTATCTTTGGTTTGGGGTTTTTTTGTTTTTTTTTTTCATATTCACTAGGGAACTCTTCTTCAAGTTTTCTTTGCTTAAGAGTATGTGCTGGGAAACTCAGTGACATCAATTAAGGCTCATGAGTTCTACAACAAAAAAATAAACAAGTTTATAATTTGGGGGAAATGTAATAGAACTGATTTTCTTTTTCCCATTAACTTTATCAAAAATATCTCTAATGCTGCTGTAAAGAATGAAGCACTCACCTTGACATATTAAAACAGTAAAAAACATGCAAAACTGATGTGCATATTAGAAAGTCTGAGAAGCTTTGAAATCTGAGGATGACGAGACTCCCGCTGCAATTCCATATTGTAATGAAATGAACATGGGAGTGAAAATCCAGAATAACTGAATTCCAGTTAAATTTCTATTCCCCATATATTTGAAATGTACCTCATGCTTATGCAGTACAACATTTACATACTTAATTTTTAAAACCCACAGCATTCTAGCAAAGATTTATTCCTGTGTGTTGCTCTCATGTATATGTAAAACTTGTTTCTCCTTTAAAAAGGATCATTGAAATCACAGAACTGGACCAGACAATGAAAGATATTCTGTGTACCCAGACCCAGGCGGCACTGTTAGAAAACAACCTTATTATAGGTCAGTGCCAGTGGTTTATTTTCATCTGATTGTTATGCTACAAGGATGAAAACAGGTAGAAAAAGAAATGTACACATGATTGTGAAAACAAAATGTTTCCAGAGACTCTGTTCTCCTGCAACCTTCTGTGTTGGCTGACATATTTTTAGCAATATTTTGTCTCCATTGTAGGCAAAACTAGTGTTCAACCACTTCTTTGGGAGACTTATTCACTTCCCATACACTGTGAAAAGAGAACATTACTGCTGCATATGGGAGCTTCTATTTCAAAAAATCATTTAGCCTCACCTGAACAGCTAATAGTAAATATAAAAGCCTAAGCTTAGGATTGAAAATTCACTGGGTTATATGAAGGACAAGGAAAGATATAGGTCTAGAGGCAAAGCACTAACTCTTTGACTCAGTCAGAGAACTTCTGTGCAGCTTTTTATTGCATCTAGCTTGGGCTGTTTCTCACCAAAGGGGAACAAGAAGAGCATTACCAGATCTGAAAATTTGTAGCCGGTTCCGAGTAACCATAATGGTATAACACCAGTGGCCACAATGACAGCTAGAAAGAGCTCAAAACTTGGCAGCATTTTCACAGAGACACTGNGCTCAAACTTCACTGGGTAGCAAGTAGCCAGTGTGACCCTCAAGTCACTGACCTCAAGATGTGCATCTTGCTCCCTGCTTCCTGAACCAAAAGCAGGCCAGGGGGCTGCAGTACACAGGCCCTACCCTGCCCTCTGGTTTCTCAAAGTAGAAACAAGGTCTGTTCTTGACTCACACACCTGTGTCACTTCAACACACTACACTCTGCTCCTCTGCTTTGGCAGAAGAGCTGGTGACAGTCTGAGTGTATGATAATGAGCATGATGTGTCACAGATTCCTCAGCCTGTGGTGAAGCCATGGTGAAGTCACAGCAAATTAAGATGATTTGTTTGACAATTAATTTCTTTCCTATCAAGAGCTGCATGGCCAAATGGGTAAACTTGGGAACTTGGAGAGTGTGTCTCCTACTAATTCAGCCACTGATTTTCCATATACCCTATAGCAAAGGAAGCTTCTCCCTCTGCCCTTCCCACTTCAGGTCTGCCCATGGGATCTTACACAGGGATCTTCGACAGCCACACGTGTGTCTGTGATCTTACAGACACACGGTGTTTGCTCTGGTTTTGCCAGTTTTTAGGACCTGAAATGAATTATTACATTTGTCTCCAAAGGCAACTTTGTACTTGCATGAAGACCTGTTTTTCAAAAATATTCTGTACTGGATGCTAAAGATATTCCTACCGTAGCTCGTGTAAATATGTCTGAAAAAATCATCAGTCACCACACTACTCCAATATAGCTACTTATTATAATTTCTGATGTTTTCATTCTTCATATTAATAGCCTTTAGTATGTTATAATATCTGGATTTAAAAAAAAAAATAAAAAAAAAAAGCCACAACCAGATATGCACATGTGTATGTCTGTATCTCCATGCTCTAATATCTACATGCTTGCATTGATAGTTGTATCCAGACTTTCCTATCTTGGAAATACACTGCAGTGGCAGGAAGGATTTTAAAGTGCAAATGCATGAACTTGAGGTGGTTAATTTCTGTACAGTATTAAATCGTCAGTGTTAGAAGCCATACTACTTATTGGGGTTTTAATAGAAACTTACAGGTGAACATGAAGAAGGATAGATAAGACAGAAATTGTAGAAGCAAATACAGTCCAGATATTTAGAAGATCAGAGAGTAGCTCATGCTGTGTTGTAATATCTTTTCGACTTTTTGAGCATCCTCCAGACTATTATATGACAGCTTAGCTTCTCACCAAGTAATATTAATCTCATCTTAATCAAGGTATATTGGTTTTCAGCTTAAGACTGAAGAGAACTATTTAACAATATAGCTTTTTTTAAAATGGTTGAGTAATTCTCTAGCAGGGGTGGGAAGGGTGAAGCTTTATTTATCTAAAGAATTAGTATGTTTAATACAAGCAAGGAGTATATTTTACCCCCAAATCCATCCCTGCCTGGTTGCCTGAAATTAAAATCTAATTACAGAGTCTCAGCACACTTTCTTTCCAGGCAGAGTGATTTGTAACATGTAAATTTGAGGCAAGTTTGATTTAAATGAAGTCCAAATCCTGGTTTAAAAACAATTCTGTTACCATAGCTAATTGATGCATGTGACTAGCACAGTGAGTTCTCCTTTATGCTGCTCGGTTCAGCCTCACACTGTACAGTAAGTGATTTGGCAGTACTGTACCCACAGCACTGCCAAGAAATCAGCAACATTTACTTCTTGATTTCTGAAATGAATCTGTATTCTTCTTGAAAGAAATCTGACCATTTTTCATATGCCTGAAAGTAAAACAACAGGGGGTTTATGAAAACCTTTTGTATCTACAACACTGCTTAAATGAGTAATTCCCAAATTAGAGGAGAACTCATTTGCACATGGGTAGAAAGCAGGTTTTATATGTTTTCTAACAGACATTTGCAATATTAATATACAAGCCTTAGCCCTCAGGTAATGTATTCATCATAGAAAACAGAGCATTTTTGGCTTGCATGTAGATGTAAAAAGAGGTTGTAGTCACACAGTTATCAAGACACCACCCAAGTTTCCATATAAAAACATACCAATTATTTCACCATTTGAGGGGATTTTGCTTCCTAAAATCAATGGGATCTTACATTCCTCAGTGTGACTTATTTTTTAATATCTTAACTAAAGTTTTTGCTAAAGTATAATAAATAGTAGTGGTTTCTTATTTTCACAACTGATACCAGAAACAAGGCAAATTAATAAGATGCAAGATTAGTATTTTCGCAACCTGCTTTTAAAACTCAACTTACAAAGAATATATATTCAATTTAAATACTATTTAAAATTGTCTGTCATTAACTGCAATTTTTTTTTTGTCTTTTATTATTGTTACTTTAAGCAGTGTCAAGTTCTTTTCCAAAGCATAATATATGCAAATGAACTGACTTTTATACTGGTACAGCATGTTTATTTTATCTCAAAAGCAAATCAAAGGAACATCTATCAGAAAATACAAACACATGAGTTTTCCCTTGTTTTAAGGACAAGGTGTATTTCAAGTCACCTATATCCTGAGAGAATGTTTATAAGTATAGACAACACACACTGTTAACTTAATGCCAGTTGAAAGAGCAGAGTCTGCTCATTCTGCTTCATTTCTCATGACAATTTGAAGTTTTCTGGTAATGATATCTATTAGTGATGAGGGCAGGGGGGAAAGTCATGAAAACCTCTTAGCAAACCAGACCAAAACACTCTAGTTGAGAGCCTTAAAAGTTATAGTCCAGATACATGATTTTAGACTTTAGAGCAGCAGAGATTACCCTTGAGGGGAAAAAAAAATTAAAAATTGTACATTATAAAAATGAGCCCAAAGCATACTGGCACAGTATTTTGTGAGCCTGTTCAAGACCACATAGATACCTATGCAGTGAAGACATTTAATAAAGCTATTAGCTATGTACCTTGATATCAATTCTCAACACCTTCCATCCTGAGCACTTTTATTCAAGGAGAATCTGGCAATGAGAGGTGGATTTCAAGTTAATTTGCTTGGTTTCTTTGACTTTGTTGGAAAGACCTATTGAGTTTTCTGTTCCAGGACGCCACTTCTCCACAAAGGTAATTAATGGTAAAACATCAATAAACATTTTAAATGATAGCGACAGGCAAAATCATGGAGGCAATTAATAGATAAAATGAAGTAATGCACCAGCCACCCCAATATAAATGCCTTACCCCCATTTTTACAGATATTTACAGACCTTTTATTTTTTCACGTAGCCTCTAGAATCCCCGTAAAATTTTTTCCTTTCACTATAATCAATGCTTTGATTCTAGTTGAATAATTACATGCATTTTTAATATTTGTTTACACCTGTGTAGAATAATACCTGTGAGAAGCCTGATTTCCTTTGAATCTGTTTCCCAAAGTTGCAATAGATCATACAACAGCCAGAGGCTTTAACTTTTCTGGCTTACCTTTTCTGGCTTAACTTTTCTGGTGTTACCTTGTCCATTTTAACACTATACTTAAATCTGGAACTGTGGAAAATAACGTGTTTGATACAGCACTTTTCAGAGAATGGGCTGATTTAAATGCAGTTAAGTATACTGATCTTTTTCCTCAAAATTTCACTAATGAATCAGGGTACTATTTCTCAAGGCACCTAATATGTCATCTTATTAACACTGAAATACCACTGGTTTTAAGAGCTCTTGAGTCTGACTTCAGGTAGAAGCTATTTAGATTTTTAAGCTTTGGGAAAGGAAAAAAATAAGAGAAAAAATAATTAATGATTTTTTTTTAATTGCTGGTTTTCATTAAAAAGCAATCCTGCCCACAAGCCTACAGGTATGGATGCAGACAACCTGTGCAGAAGAGAAATCAGATGCTGGGAAGCTGTTTTGGAGAGCACATCTCCATTGTCAGGTGATAGCACAGGGTGGGTCTCGGCATGAGCTGCAGGGAGTTGGGGGCCAGCAGAGACATCCAGGGCCAAAAATAGGTGGCAGAATGCCTCCTTTTTGTCATGTGGAAATTGTTCCGTTTAGCAACAGCTGATGTGCATTCCAATTCCTAATGAATGAAACTTAAGTGGAAGCAACATTACCTGTTTCACTAGAATAATTTTAGGAGAAATTCAGGTTGTTAAGAACAGTGGGGAACTAGTTGCTTCTCAGTTTGCTGGAGACATTCAGCTTCTCTCCCATTCACTAAGTTCCCTCCATTCTTGTCTGAGAAACAGAGCAGGTGTAGCATATAGAGGAAGCAGAGGTTCTCAGTTGAGCTACAGGCACTTCTGCACAGAATACAAATGCTCAAAACTGCTGTCCAAACCCAGATCTTGAGTCCATGTCACTGTAGTCCAAAAGACCAACCTATTTTGGAGCACAAGCTTCAGTTTAATTATTATTTATATATTTGTATCTTGTCCTTAGAGATTCATCAGTTACAAAGTACAATTCATATCCTTTTCTGTTGAGATATCATAATTACATCATTCAACATTAGATTGACTAAATTTGCACTTCCAAGTGCTGTAATTAAAACTGTGCTGACCAGTTTGATTTCAAAATCTTCTCTTCAGTCATGAGTTTCTGAAAAATTTTTCTTGTCTAGAAAACTATATGACATAGATTCATGTCAGCAGATGGGAATAATTACTCTGAGTATAATTAACGCAATCTGAAGGGCTTCAATAGTCATGGAGTTATTATGTAACTGCACATTAATTAAATGATCAAGTAACTACTCAGTAATTTCATGGTGATTTGTGCTATATAAGATATTTGCCTTGCACAAACAAACAATGCTGTCATACAATTCAGAATGGATGTGAATATCTGCATGTTGATACAGAAATATATGCTGGATTTTTATGATGGCTTGCTCCCGAAATGGTGACTGCTTCTGAGCATATTTTCTGTAAGCAGGAAGATTAGGAGGCACATCTATTCTTAATGAAAGTGTATATTCACTTATACAGAAGCCCTTTCATGAGCAAAAATGGAACAGTTTCATAAGGCTTGAAAATATTTAAGACATGAAACATAAAGATGTATATCTGGGCCCTGGCTATGAAGAAGTTTCTTCCCAAACCTGATCTGTACATAGAGTGGGGTACATGGGCTAACATGTGTTTTACTGTTCATACCTGCAAATCCCATGCTGCAAGCTCATTTGGAGCCACAAAGTCTATGAATACTTGGGAGCAAATCTTGGAAATTCAGTGCTGTACACTGTGGAAAATCAGTACTACTAAAATATCTTAACAGTTTTGAAAAATGGGGAGGTTAAATGAGTCATGGCTGAATTTCATCTTTGGTAGACCAGAATTATTATTAATCTTATTTGCAGAGTGGTATCTATTTTGGTGTGTGGCAGTGGTTGATACTGGTNAAGGGCTCCAGAGAGGAGCCAACCCAAATGTTTCCAGGATCCTGACAGATCATTTGTTGTTCACAATGTTTTTATTCACAACAGCCTCCCAGAGAAGTACCAGACATGGGCAGGGCATGGGGACAGGGATGGCATGTTTTATGGAGGATCAGGTGACAGAAGCACATCTTGCCCAAAGCTGTAATAAGCACAAAAGTTATGCCCAGTAGACCATGAATAATTCACATACCACACAAGCTGAGACAAAAAAATGTGTGAAAGGTATCAGAGGAAGGAGGTTCTGTTCATTCAAGTAGGGTGTAAATAGGAAATATTTTTGGAATATAATTTGGCAGTTCTTCATGTTATCTCCACTCTAAGTTCTGCAAGATTTTTTTCAAAAGGTTCCTCTTAGTTCCTCTTGGGTGCAGGCATCAGCACAGAGCTTGCTGACCTGAAACTAATGCCAAACATTGTTCTTAAGTTTCGTACCATTAGCTGTTGAAATGAAAGTGCAAAATGAAAGGGGAAAAGGCAAAGGGGAAAAGGCAAGGGCACAGGGAGAAAGGAAAGGAAAAACAGGAAAAAG
>VWYO01015846.1:45574-64833 GCA_013400275.1 Rhadina sibilatrix
TAATCTTTACCAATATCGATTACCTTTTCTAAATTAAGGCAGTGTATGTAGTATGTATTTTTTCATTCCATGTAGGGCCAAAGGCCAATATCTCTTATTTATTTGTTCCCTTTTTCACTCTAGTAAGGATTTATATGTATATCATTTATGTATATATATATAATTATGAGCATTTATATATTATATTCTTAAATATATTTCACAAATTCCTTTATTCCCACAATATGTGAAAAAACATTCTTAAAAAGAAACAAACAAAAAAAAAAAAAAAAAATAAAAGAACCACTTTAGTTATTGCTCAGGGAACAAAACCACAGGTAGAATATCTTGGGGGCTATTGGCGAATAATATTTATTCCAGTGTAACAAATCCTAATGCTTTGGAGATACCTTCCTCCCTCTATGAACTAGTGGACTTGAATATAGCTAACTAGTGACAGTTACCAAATTTTTATCTGTCATAGGAAATATCAATTGATTGCATTTTCTTCCATAACTTCTTCAACATAAACTACTGGCAGTGAAACATAATGCTGTTTCAAAGAGTCATTGTTTTGCTCCTAAATGTCTTAGTCCCATTCCTGTGTTATCCTCACTTCATGGGGTCACTTCATGACCCCAGCTTGGAACTTTTGCTCCAAGTCGTGATGCAGATGAAAAATCTCTCTAGGTCTAAAGATGCTAGTGGAAGCTCCCCCGTAGTAATACACACTGTAAACCTCCCAATAACTCCAGCCTTCTGCTGGGATCTCTCGTGGGGTTCTCAGGCCTGAATCCATGAATAAGCCATAACCCCTACTCCTTCTGAGCAAGCAAGGTTAAATTAAGGTACATACACACTGTCACTAACAAGAGTAATGCTTATCTAGAGGGACCAAACCACTTGGACTAAACTATGTTTATATATTGCCTACATATAGTATTAATCTTTGCATCACAGTGCAACTGCACTACATACTGAAGCTGGCATACTCCAGGTGTCACTGGAGGATGTGTTCTCTGCTGACCTCAGTGAGGTCCTAGCATGCAATTTATTCCTGGAGGCTTCTAGTTTGGGAATGAAACTTTTAAACTGGGGGAAAGACCACTATTCTGAGCCAGTTCCTACTCTTCATTTTCAAGAAAGATTTCCAGAGACTTGTCACACAAAAGGAAAGCAGAATTAATAGCTCCATTCCTATTTCCAGCCACAACCAAAGGCACGTGTTTGCAACATTCTCAAACAGTCCAACTGGGACACCTGGAACTGGCAGCCCTGACTAGACAGGAATCACATAATACTGTACAAAGGTCCCGGGGGGGTGTGATAAGGATGAGAAAGTCATCTGTAGTACTTTATGAGCCAAAATATCTGAAAGACTGTGTCTTCTTCTTGTTGGAGGAGATAGCTTTTCCCAATCATCTTCTACCCAACACCATGAACAGCATGGTCACAATGGGAAAATGTAGAGGTAAGTTTGGCTGTTTGTGAGGAATGATTTCAATTACATCATTTGATCCATCTTTATTATTTTTTTTCCACTTAATTAAAATATGTTGGAGAAGTCATCAAGGAGAGCAAAAAAAAGAAAAGAAAAAGTACAGAAGAACAGCTGCTATCAATGGAAGCCATAAATGAAGGCTGACTGTATGAAAATATCCTCAGGAGCAATAAACTACTGGGTGATGATGCACTGAATTTGAATTCAAGAAAACAAAACATAATATCTCACTTGGACAGAGACCTTATTCTAGAGGAAATTTCTGATAAAGACAGATCTTCTGTCTGTCCAAGTGAAGGAATTAACATATGCAAATAATTCTCTACATCCTGCAGAAGTACTGACATAATTTATCCCTGCTCTGAATCTGATCCTTTGCTACTTTCTTTCATCTTGAACCCCTGTACTCTATTCCTAGCCACAGATGGCACAGCACAATGTGTTTATCTGCATGTACAGAAGTAGATTAATGATGTAAAAATTCTGTTCAGGGGTGCAAGTACTGAAATACACGTGTCCAGTGTGGAGGCAGAGGACTCTCTGCTGAGTCTGTTTTACTGGCTGAAATGCTTGTCTGCTCTTTCTGTCAAACATGTACAAATTCTCTGTATGCAAAGTAAAGCAGAAGTTTAAAAAAAACCAACCCTCTTGAATATCTTGTTATTGCATCAGCTTAGGCTTTTCCATTTATCTAGGAGTCATTCATGATGTAGACAGAAAGAGATGTCTGTGTATCTTAAAAGATGTGAAAAAATGTTCTATCAATCCTTCACCAGAATGTGCTGCAAGAAAATATTAGGGAAGTATTTTTTCAAGATCCTGTATCAGCAGCACATGTTCTCATGTGAAGGGAAACAGCTGAATCACTTCACTGGATTCAAAACTTAATCACTACTAAGTTTTTAAATACTTAAAATTCTTAAAGCTTCAAAATACATCCTGATTGTAGAGCTGATAAAACATGTACCAGCCATTCTGCAAATGAGGCTTATGGAAGCTGCTACTGCAGGTAAATAATACTGAATAAGTAATATTTTATCTATCCTTTTAATTTGATTCTGTGGGAGATGAAAGGTACACAATAAGGGGAAAGGAGAAAGAAATTGTGTAACCAGCAATGTAAAATTCCTCCACCAGATTCTCAACATAAAACATGGTTGCAAATCACTTAGAAGTGGCATATGATCTTCCAAAGAAACAGGTATTTCCCCTTTTTTAGTGGCAAGAGATTTGTGGGTTTCTGAACTAAATTAGTAGAAATGGGTTGAAATTTAATAACACATAATGCAGATCTAGGCACATAAATGACAGGAATTTGTGAGTATAGAGAGGAGACAGAAGCAGCCAAGGAAGAAAACCTCACTGACATAGCTTTGAAAATGCAAGTGTAACATCAGATGTGCTAGGAAAGAGGTGTATTGATAAATCCATCCAGGGCATTGGTGAAAGTACCTAGAGCACTCTGTAATATACTGTTAGTGTATCTCTGAGAAGAGTAAACCAAAGTGGAGAAAATGGGTATTAAGTTAGTCAGGGAAATGGATGGGACAGGAAGAGAGACTGAGGAAGCTGGACAGTTTAGTGATGCATTCACCTGTGCAAAGGGACCCATCAGGGCTAGAACTGTTCCTTGCAAATAACTGCATATGTCAATACCAGGGGAGAGAAAAACTGCTTAAGTTTAAATACCAGAAAAGATGCACATTTATTTCCATCGTGATGAGCACTTTTACCGCAAAAATTAAATGTTTCTAATTATCAAAGCCATAAGCTTTCAAGTCAGGAGAAATGGTTTAAAACAGCAAAACTATTTTAGGCATGACTTGTTTACTTTCAAAATGGCATTGCACAGTGCAAGTAGTGGCAATATCTGGAGGCTGGACTGACCAGCCTTTGAGTCAAAAGTCATTATGTCACCCATTGCTCCCATTTAGGAGGTTGTTGGCTTGCGGCATTTTTTTCCCCAAGATGCTTTCCAGATTTCTACCTATTTAGCTGTTATTTTATTTTGCCTGCACTTTGCCCCCGTCTCCCTGCAATGAGCTTCCTTTGCACCTGTATTCTCTTTTTTCCTTAAAGTTTTCGGCCATGGGAGTACACATTCATGTCACATATATATGTTTATATATGTATACCTAAATAAATGCCACTTTTTTTTGCACCATTTTCCTGTGCCAAATCTGATATATTTTCATACACTGCACTTTGGTATCAATAATATTATTAAAATATGATTTGTGGTGCTGCAGTAAAATTAATTGTTATAATATCATGAAGATATAATTTCCAGGGAAAACAGTTATGTCTGTAAACTGTACCATGGCTTTCTTATGTAAGTTGCAAATATATGTTGGGTTTAGTCTGGGGTTATCTTCTGGCTATACAGAACAATGTCTGAATCCACAATACCCTGCAGTTTATGCACTGTTCAGGAACACTTACCAATGTTGATTATTCAAATTTATACATTAAATGTTTTCTATCTGTGAGTGCCTGCTGATGAGAAGATAGGGAATAGCAAAATGAAATCTTACTAATTTTCAGGGCAGTTTCTATTCTTTAGATCTCTTCTTGTCACAAAAAAACTACAACTACAATACAGCTGATCAGCTACAACATGATGCTCTCTTTTTTAGCTGCATTAGTGATGGAGATGAGAAAAAACTGCATGTCAACAAGCAAGGCTCAGAAATAATTTTATTAGATAGTAATACTAATCATAGAGTCTGGAGAATCTAGAGGTATTTTGTGGCTTAAGGGTAACTAATAGTCTTTCCTTGTGAGCTTCTAATATTTGAGAAATTCAAACCCAAACACCATTTCACCTTAAAGTGAACCAGAGAGGTCTTTACATGGGTGCTTTAGCTTCAGGGTAGCACAGAAAAGCTAACACTTTGCAGAAAATTGTCTGGAAACCAAACAAAATTTTTCAAGTGTTCATTGAAATGCCCTCCAGACTGCTAGGGAGTTGATGACTGGACTCTTACTACAAGCAGCAAAGTCTTTAAACTCCAGCAGATAAAAGCAGTGGTCAGGTCTCAGAGACTAGATATTCTTGCATGAAACATAATACAGCATGAAATGGGGAGGAAGGAGATCCTATGCTTTTAACCAACAGCTCCTTGACAACGAGGCTGAGTGTAAGCAGATGTTGCTGCATAACCAACCTCTTTGTCCATATAGGCCTTAAGAGCTTAGCTTCTAATGGAAAGGTGGATGGCCTTGATTTACAGTTTGGCAATAGGACTGGAAATACGTATGTATAGCCCTGAAGATAATTATCTTCTTAACACCAAGAAGTGTGTTTGCAAACACTTTATAATGTTCAAAGAGGCAAATTTACTGCTCAAAAAAGAAAAAAAGCAAAAGTTTAAGGGATTTTTGCCAACGAAGTTTTCCACCCTTTTTAGAGGTAAGTTCTTGAGAGACAACTTTTGAGTTTAAATGGAAGGTTCCAGATCTCAAAGTAACTTGTTTGAAGCGTTGTGAACTGCAGAGGTCAGGTGAAAATTCTAAGTACTATGGATTTCCTTTTTTTTCTTAAAATTTTCTCTCTCTTTGCACATTGGATCTGATTTTTCTGGCATGGTACAAAGGCCAACTGGCCCTACCATGGGCTATAATGACTTCCATGTATTTGTTAACATCTGAGATGCACACTTTTCCGGGCAAAGTTTTGAGGTCCAAATCCTGGCCGAGAAGCAGAGCGAAGCAAGGCATGCAGGTAGGATTCACCTGTGGGGAACTGTCACAGGCACTTGTTCACCAACTGCCCTTCAGCTTTGCATCCTGATCCACATAAGCCCAGCAATGTCACTGCCTGTGGCAGAGGGGTTGGAAGCAGATGATCTTTAAGTTCCATACCAATCCATTCTAAAATCCCGTGCCAGGAATTACTCCCTTTATCCTCAAAGCTGATGTAAAAATCTTAAACTGCTAATGGGAGTGCTGGGTTCTGGCTGAACAATCTTCTACACAGGCAGAAGAAGCCATTTTGTCCATTTTATATCTTGGGTGTTTTATACACTGAGTAAGACTAGGGCAGGCAACACAGTTGCACTTTCTCCTTTTTCTCTGGAGCACACATTGGTTGCTATTTGTCATGGCATTGCATATTTAGGCTTCAAACCATAAGTTTGAAAATGAGAACTACTTCCTTTTCCTAAAAAATGTAGCTTGTTTTAAAAAAAAAAAAAAAAAAAAAACCTATCAAGGCAATATAAACATAACAGAGGAAAGTTTTATTAGCAAAACTGCAATACCATCATGACGATTTTTCTGAATGTTGTGACTGATTCCAAACTTGTTTCCTGGTGATTTGCTGATGATAAATGCATGATTCTGACCAGAATACAGAGTGCAAATCATTGCGGAAATGCACTAATAAAATATTATGCAAAGGACAAGTAACTAGTAACTGCAGACAAAGTCACACTTTCTGTAATATTTATGACTTCAGATTATGGAAATGTACTTTATAGGTTTAAGTGTTGAACACTTTGGGTTTTGAATGTGACAGAAATACACATTTCTGATGAGAACACAAAGTGCCAAATTATTAGGAAAAAACGTTGATACAATATTATATATTTGCAAATAGGAATTGCAGATAAAGTCAATATCGTGGTATACTTTACTGTGTATGTTGAAAATATACTTTTTTGGTTTAAGTGTTATGTATTTTCTTTTTGTTATCTGATAGGGTAAATAATATTCACCTGATTAATATAATATAACACCTAATAATAACTGAAAAGAATATTTTTTAAGGGAAGAAATTTCAAGAATGTGCTTAATTCATAAGTTCTTGTCGTGTCATTGTGAAATTAGAAATGAAATAACAAAGTTTAAATAAAAGAAGTTGCGATGTTTCTATAAGCAAAAATGGGCTTAAAAGATTTTATGATTTCAGTTTTCTTTTCAAACTGTCTCTCTTATATTGCTTTGTTAATTATAGAAAATTTTTACTACTGGGTTAAATAATGCCCTTAACATATTTGCCAATTTAAAAAAGCCATGAATAAATGGTAAAGATGCAAATTCTGAGTCATCTGAGTCATATTTCACTGCCATTTGTCATAAAGAAATACATCCATTATTAGTTTTAAATCCTTTTTACAACATTTTCAGACAGAAAGAAGTCAAATCATATATAACACCAGATCAACAAAAAGCAAAGGTCAGCGTTTATCATGCTGGTTTTTAAAGGTGGTAGGTCAATGTGTAAAACTGTGGGATTTCTGAAAATAAAGAAACACATCTTTGAGGAAACTGCAAAATAGACATCTTGTTTTAAAGCATTTATTTTAAAAGACAAATACCTCCATAACAACCAGCCCTTGATGTCTCTGACACAAGAAACCTGCAAAAGTCATTAAGGCTGTCCCAGTGAAGCTCCTAACGTTGCTTCACTTTAGGGTGAGTGTAAGCATGCTTAAAATTAAATTACTTTGAAATAAAGTTAGAGCACTAAGCAATATCCTGCTTTTGACTCAGCAGGGTTTCCCGTGAGAAAAGAGTGGGCAAAGACAGCTTAAAAAGACAGACAAACATATTTACCCCTAGGTGGAAGGTACAAATTAAATTAGCTTGCCACAAAAGGGAGATGTTTTCTCCTTCTGTTCAGATGTCATGGTAGTGAGGAAACATCGTCTGGGGCCAAGTAAAATGGCACAAATGCATTCATCTAAGCTACCATTCATCCTGTTCCAAGGACTAAACAGAGCACATAAAAGAACAGCACTACTGAAACACTTCCTAGTTACCAAATGGGGACTTACAGAGGAACATCGGAGAGAAAGGTGGGGATATTTCCAGCATGGATTTCACTGTTGGGGTGGGAATGACTGAGGATTTCATCGACCTGATGAGGCTAGATATGAAATGCCATTGCCCTTTACACTGTGCCCAAGCATTACACAGTGTTCAGTGCGGTAAATGGAAAGGTGCACCACAAAACCTTTCCTCTCTCTCTCTCTCCAAAGCTGGAAGACAGTAGAAACACTTCCTGAGAGTCAAGTATATCTTTTATTGTACTTCATTAATATGCATAGTTTTGGCACTCAGCAAGGTTCAGCTGGTACGCTTTCCAGTATCTCATTCTTTATTTATATGAGACCGGGAGGTGTGACCTATGGAGCCAGTTGGCTGTCATGAATTGGAATCTTCATTAAGCCTTCTGAATTATGCATTGACTGCTTATAAACCAAGATCCACGGCTCATCCAGCAAGGACTCTTAACTGCTTCCCATTAGATTGAAAGATCCACACATTTGTAAAAAACATACATGTGTGCTATACACTGCAGGAATCGCTGTGCCAGTAATCCAGGGAAGTGCTTGGGGATTTTGTGCCTCATGCTCAATAAAGTCAGTCTAATCTTTGTTTTTTGTATTTATTTGAAGAGTTTTAGAGTCGAATTTCTGCTCTTGAAAGTCACATTTGCACTATGTTTGTCTAGATTTTGAGCTTTCCTTCCAATCATTCAGTAGCCTGTACAACAAATTGGGTTTTTGTCAGGCTTAGAGGTCTGCATCTGGCGAGAAACCTCTTTATATAGATATCAAGCTCTACCTTTTGTAGAGAACTCGGTATTAAGATCTCTCAAGAACACGGATATTCACAAAAAGAAATGCATGCTCACGCTTGCATGCAAGATCATTTTTTATTCTCTTGGATGTGGTTAAACATTATACAAAGGCTAGATTAATTTTCAACCATTGCTTCCAGGTGGTATGTGCCTTAAGGTTATATTTTCTTAGTGCTTTTGAAATAAAGTTGAATACAAAAATTTTATTCCCGCAAGCTAGTGGTCAAGATTTTATATGTATTTTGAAAATACTAATATATATATTTTCCTTAAACACTACTGTTTACCTAGAGAGGACTTAAAAGAGAGGCAAATGGTTAAAATATTTTTTAAAAAAATCTGGGAAATTTGACACGTCAAGATTAACAAAGGATTTTAGTAGTCTAGGTCACTTTAATAACATCTGCAGGTCTCAATACAAAAAAGCTGTCTTGCCACCCTACGATATTTTAGCTTGAGAGCTGTAGTTGCAGTATAACCTATACAAGCCAAAACGGAAAAAAACCTCCAAAACAAAACAAACACAAACCAAAACAACTTCTGTTGAAAAATTTCCATGTCATTTTTCCATTTGCCAGGAGGGGTTATGTGCCAGATTTAAGTGATAGACTTTCTGCTGAACCATACCTGCCAAAGCAAGTAGCAACTCTATGTGAAGCAGCTGGGAGAAGTAAAGCTCTTCTTGCACAATATGAATTCACTGCATTGTTTGTGATAAGTTCTGTGGCCTGGCCTGAAAGTGGATAGCCTGATCTATGAAAAGGTCATGGGTGAGCTCTGTGTAAAATGGTATTGTTTACAGTTTTTTTAGTGAAGAGATTAGCTGTCATTTATTTCCACATACCTTAACAAGAGCTTTGAAGGTTCCCAGCAAGAGCATGTTCTTTTCTCTTTCTCAGCCTGTCACATACTTGTCAGATTCAATAAAATTCCTTACCTGAATTATGCAGATTAGGTTTTGTTGTGTCCAGCACCCATCATTGTTCATCTCCACTACAGCTGAAACTTCTAGCAGCCCTCTTGCTTATACTGCCTGATTTCAACACTCCTTAGGTCAAGACCTTTCAACCTCAGGGCTTGACTTATGCCACAACCATTTGACAAATCATCCAGGCCTTCACAAAAGCTGGTTGAGCTCCAAAGTGACTGCTCTCTAGACACCACTGTTTCACTGTTTTGACATTTCCTTCTCACTTTTCCCCTCAGTAATCAGACAAAGGAGGAAAAAGACATTTGTGTCCAAGGAATGCTTTCATTTAGGGCTGTGATAAATGGCTACCCTTTCCAACAAGCTATGGTCCCACTGTAAGCGGAAATTTCCTCGCAAGGACAACTACCCACTCTCAGCTTTGGCAGGCAAGAGGGTGTGTGAGCCACACACCTTCCACAGTAAAACCTACACAGTGCATCTATTGATCTCATATAGCTTTTCATCCAGGCAGTATAAAAGGGTTGAGAAAGTTATCCAGACACTCCATTCATAAGTTAGCATGCACAACACAATGTTGCATGTTTAACATGTTTAGGATAATGAATGGAACAGCAAACCAAGCTGAACTACATATATGAAAAATGTACATGGTAGAAATTAAGAAAAAAGCATACTACTTCCATTTATTTAATGATTCTGGGTTTTGTAGGGTGGACAGAAAAGACAGGAACTTTTAATCCCAACTCTTATACAGGTTCATTTTTTTTTAATCTATTTGTTTCTCCTCATTCATGATCTGCAAAATATAAATATGATATTTACAGATTCTTTAAAGTTTTTAGGAATCTCCAAGTGAAAATCTCTGTATGAAGCCAAGACATTATTGGAAGCAACATCACTTACAGCATCATTCTTCTGCTGAGATCTCAGCTTATTTCTTTCTTTTAATGTAAAAAAAAAAGTGTCTCCAATTTAAAGCACTGCTTAATTCAGAAGAGCTCATTCTTACCAGTGCTCATTAATCTTTTCTCCTCATTTTTGTCATGTATTTATATCAAAATAACACTACCTCATCAGACTAAGAAATATTTAATATATTAGTAGAGCATGAAAACTTTGAAAGTATTTTTAAAGCATTCAGATCAAGATCTTATAGTTGCAGAAGTTAATATGGTTAAAACAAAAATGTCATTGTAATGTAAAATACTTCTTAATAGAAATAACTTCTGTCAACCATGTTTTTATAAGCTTCTTTCAGATTATTGTGTTAATGCTTGTTGTTCTATTGGAAAGAATGACTGCCAAACATGAAATGATTGAAACTGCATGTGATTTCGTTTCCAAAGCTGCAGTGAGGAATTAGTTTATTACAATTTATGGTAAGGTTAATCTGTCTCTTCTCTTCATGATAAAGCATTAATCAAAATATTACCAAATCATTCTAATTATTTTTATGTTCTGATACTCTAATAAGATTATTAAACCAACAAAATTACCCTCAAAGTTCTGGGGATGATCTATGCCCCTTCTCTCCAGGGCTTGTAATTAAGACCGCAACAAACACAAGTATCTTCTGAATATTTAATTTTGTGTACCATCTCAGGACACTACTGTTCCTCAAGAAAGGAGAGAGCTGGAATGCATTACATAGAATCATAGAATATATGAGTTGAAAGGGATCCATTGGGATAATCAAGTCCAACTGCTGACCCTGTGTAGGATACCCCAAGAATCACACCGTGTGCCTGAGAACATTGTCTAGATACATCTGGAGTTCTGATAATAGGCTAGGTTAGATGCATTTGCAGTGTATTTTCTCTGAAGTACAAACAATCTGGGGAAAACAATTGTACCTAGAAATGTTGGCTTTCAAGAGACTGAAGTCTTCCTTCTCATTTCCATTTTGCATCATGTAAAGAAACCCATAATGCAATTATTTTGGAATCAACCCTACTATTAACTAAAAGAATTCCATTAATTTGACATGAGAAAGGAAAGACTCTCTTAAGTTTCCTGTGTTAATGTGCTGGACTGGAAAGACTTACATACACAAAATAACAGCCCCAGGGCTGGAAGCAGCACACTTCCTTTCCAATAAATGTGAATGTATTCAGTAGTGGAGCAGAATGGGCTGGAAAACCATGGAAACCTGTCTGGGAGACTGTTAACTAGTACAGCAGTACTGAAACAGATAACTAGGCTAAACTAGTAATTGCAAATTTAATGACACTGAAAAGCTGCACAGCCACATCCACACCCCTCTCTCAGAAAAATTTTCACACTACTGTTAGGATCTTGACATGTCTTCACCTGGTGTATTCCTAGTAGTTTCTATGAAATACCACAGTTCATGTTTTCAGGAGACGCTCACCGTGTCTTAAGCTGTCTTGAATCGGCAGGATCTCGGTTTGTGCAATGTGCCAATGCTTACCTTTACCTTTTTCTTAGTTTTCAAGTCCTACCTCTATCTCAATGTATTCATTGCCAGTTTTAAGGTCTTAAATGTCTATTTGGAAATGTTTTTGTGGCTTTCATTTTTACAAACCATAAACTTGTCCTAAAGTAGTATGATAAGCATTAATTATAAACTCCCCATCAGAGACTGTCCTGACAAAAAGAGGACTGAGTATTTTAACCACTGTCAAAGTTAGAGAATTGTAAAATTTCTATTGCTAAATGTGTTAATGCTTGTGTAATAAGCATGATACATTCTACAGCAGGGATTCAGCACTGGTGGATGAGGGAAGAGCAACTGATATCCTCTGCCTGGATTTATGCAAAGCACTTGACACTGTTCTGCATCACATCTTTATCTCTAAAAAGGCGAAGAATAGATTTGATGATGTAGCAGGTTGACTCTGGCTGGGAGCCAGCTGCCCACTGAGTCACCGTTTCCTATTGGGATGGAGGAGTGAATAAGATGGAGAACAACCAGCAGGGTGAGAGAAGACTTTTTTTTTTTNGAATTAAGCAGTGCTTTAAATTGGAGACACTTTTTTTTTTACATTAAAAGAAAGAAATAAGCTGAGATCTCAGCACACATGGGCTAAAGAGAAAAGAAGTCAGTCTCTGCTTCCCATCAGCAGCAGTGTTCAGACACTTCCTGGGAAGCCAGGCTTCAGCACACATAACCGTTTCTCCAGAAAGCAAACATTGAAAAGTCATGAATGCCCTCCCTGCCTCCTCTCTCCCTTAGCTTATATATCTGACATGACATCATAAAGTCTGGAATAACCCTTTGGCTAATTTGAGCCGGCTGGCCTGGTTGTGTTCCTTCCCAAGATCTTGCCCACTCCCATCCCCTTTGACAGGGGAAGGAGTTTTAGAGGAGCAGCACTGCACAGCAGTAGCCAAAAGATTGGTCTGCTATCAACACCCTTCCAGCTACCAATGCAAAGCACAGCACTGTAAGGGCTGTGAACTTTACCTGTGACAGACCCAATACATATGAATAGATCACTCAAAGCACAAGGAGCAACTGTATGGTCTCGCTAGAAAGAAAACTTGACAGTTTTGGGAGATGGGCCTCTGTGAACCTTATGAAGTTCAACAAGGCCAAGCCCAAGGTCCTACCTATGGGTCAAGAAAATCCCAAACACAACACAAGTTGGATGTAGAATGGGTTAAGAGCCATTCTGAGGAGAAGGTCTTTGGAGTGTTGCTGGATGAGCACCTTAACACAACCCAGCAATGTGATGTTGCAGCCCAGAACTATGTCCTAGTCTGCATCAAAATCAACATGGACAGAAGGGTGAGGAAGGTAATTCTCCCTCTGATCTGTTTTCATAAATCCCCACCTCAAGTACTATGTGTAGCTCTGGGAAGGCCAACATAAGAAGAAAGTCGAACTGTTAGAGTCCAGATGAGGCCATGAAAATGGTCAGAGGGCTGGACCATTTCTGTTCTGAAGATAGACCAAGAGACTTGGGGCTCTGGAGAGCCCTTGAAACAGCTTTCAGTATTTAAAAGGGGCTGTGAGAGAGCTGGAGAGGGACTTTTGACAAGGGTTCTTAAAGATCACCTAATTCCACTCTCTCTGCCATAGGCAGAGACACCTTTCACTAAATCAGGTTGCTCAGAGTCCCATTTAACCTGGCCTGAATGCTTCCAGGGCTGGGACAGCTACCACCCCTCTGGGCAACCCTTTCCAATGCCTCACCACTCTCATTGTAAAAAATTTATCCTAATATTTATCTAAATCTTTTTCATCTTGAAGCCATTACATATTGTCCTGTCACTACAATACCCTGTAAATAGTCTTTCTCCATCTTTTAATAAACTTCCTTTAGGTACTGGAAGGCTGCAATTTGTTACCCTGAAGCCTCATTTCCAGGATGAACAAGCCTTATTCTCTGAGACTTTGCTCTTAGGAGAGATGCTCCACTCCTCTATTCACCTTGGTGGCCTGCTCTGGACCCACTCCCTATTGGAGAGTTGTTGTTGTTCTTCTTATGCTGGGAATGCCAGTACAGTACTTCAGGTGAGGTCTCATGAGAGTGGGTTAATGTATTAGAGTCCCCTCTCTTAACCTGCAGGCCACATAATTCCAAATTCAGCCCAGGACACATTTGGCTTTCAAGGCTGCAAAGGCACATGGCCAGCTGATGTACAGCCCACTGGTATCCCCAAGTCCTTCGGGGCAGGGCTGCTCTCCATCTCTTCATTCCCCAGCCTGCATTGATATCAGAGTTGCCCCAACCCAGGTGCAGCACCTTGCACTTGGTCTTATTAATCTTCATTATTCTCATGGGCCACTTCTCAAGCTTGTTCAGGTCCCTATGGATGGCATCCAATCTTTCAGGAGTCATCTGCAAATTTGATGAGAGTGCACTTGATCCCTCTGTCGATGTCATTAATAAAGATGTTAAATAGCACTAGTCCCAGTATGGAATCCTGAGGGACACCACTTGTCACTGATCAGGATTCTGAGCTGTTAATCACTACCTCTTGGATGTGACCATCCAACAGACTTCTTATCTAATAGTCCACCCATCAAATCCATCTCTCTTCAGTTTAGACAGAACAATGTTGTGGAGGCCTGTGTCGAAGATTTTACAGGAATCCAGATAAATGCAATCTGTAGCAATTCCTTTGTCCACTGATGTAGTTACTCCATGCAAGACAAAAATAACATGAAATCATAAGCCAATACTACTTATCTAAAAACAATAAAACCATTCAAGACATGTTAGCTGTATCCATTAGCCAATAGTAAAAAATATTTTAACACTGTACATGAAAACTGGTTCACCTCACATTTGCAGACAAAGTGCTACTAGAAAATGAATTTTTAAGCATGTTTTCTTCACAAATTCCTTGTGTACACATTTTTAAATTTTATCAAAGACTGAATATAATAGTCACCGTTTATTTTTGCCTCTGAATTTTAGTAAACTATAGAGAAGATATTTATATTCCTAAAGTGAATGGACCCAGCCTGAGGTCACCACAGTTTTCTTCACTTCTAAACACACGAAATCCAACTCTGCAAGTACCTGTTTCCACACATCTCAGTTACCAAAAACAATAGCTCTTGGCACCAAAAACCCATTTCTGTTTACATTAATAGAATTATTAGAAATGCCTCAGCCTAGAGAAGCTATCTATTTGTATCTATTACACACTTTGCATTTCTTTGTTCTTTCAAGATACATTTTCTGCACCTACCCAAAGTAGATGCTCTTCTACTTGAAGACTTCTAAGCCTTCATCAGAGCTTACTCTGACAAGTCCAGTGATCATGGGTCATCAGAACATATGATGAGTTCTAGTTTCCCTGTGCTGATGAGACAGGAGATGTGACTGACGAAGGTGTAGGTTAACCTAATAGGTTAACTATTGAGGGGTTAATACTCAAAATTTATCATACATATAGATAAAAACAGAAGACAAAGACCATCTAATGTATGGCCTTGAGTCTGTTTCTGTACCAGTAGGTAAAGGTGCTGTTCCCATATCATCTCTGGTTCTGTTTGGTTGGGTACCTGAGCAGAACATGCATTTGAATGAGCTCTTATAGACAGCTAAAAAAGACTTGTGTAAGAGATTGGAGAGGTTGTTTTCTAAGCAACAAGACATCACACACATCACACATCTATCCAAGATTCAGCTACAAGAGAGGAAAGTGAAGACATACTTTCAGTCTGCATTTTTCAAAATCACAAATAAAAGCACCAGTTCTGTAGCTATTGTTTTCACTAATACGTTGTACCTGTTCTATTGTACTAACTGCTTCAACAGCCATACTTTTATGAACTCAAACATCACAATTTTGGATCAAGCTAATGAGTGAAATCTTGACATTGTAATTGTAAAAAACTGCATAACACAACAAACTCCTTAAGATGCATAGAAGTGCCTTAATTACTTTAGTTTCAACTGTGTACATTACGTTACAGCAGCCCTCTCATCAGAGTATAGAAATGAGCAGACTTCTTGTTTTTCACAGCATGAAAATGGTCCTGGTTTATTCCTCTTTACAATTCAATTATCCTGACTCCAACTATTCACTGACTCTGGCTGCAGCAAGTTCCTACTGTAGGTTTCCCTCACAGCCTCTGACTGCTGGTTATTTCCTGCTCAACTATGACTGCATATATTAGTTTGCAGATCCTAACTGCAGGCTATTACCCAGCTAGACTGTGACTGCAGGTTCCAACAACAGGCTCTGACTGCACACCCAGACTGACCTCACAGCAGCAATTATCTCTCCTGTTTTGCTCAGTCCTTCAGGATTAGTCCTCTTCCTCAAGACCCTCCCAGTATCCCCTTCTTCCAGATCCTCTCTCCAAATAGCTAGTCCACTCCTTTCATCACACTTACCTTTATTAGTCACAGCTACAATCCATTAAGGGCAAGGCTGTTCATCTTCTTTGATATTTGGTACAACTGAAACTTATCAGATCCGAGGCCTCCTGTGATCCTTTCTTCTACACCTACACATATTAGTCTTTAAAATAAACAAACACATTTATTCCTGCAGCACCTATTGAAAGTTAAGAGCTATAAAACCTGAATGTTCTGTATTAGATGACTTCTGGAGAGGGGAACATGCAAAGGTGTTCACAGCAGTGAGGTATTTCCCAGGGCATTTCCCAGACAAACACCAAACTGTTGCTGAGAGAGCAGTGCAGTGACATCATGGATTGCACATGGTTGAAAATCAGGTATGCATCAAAACCTGTAATTTGTCCAGGTCTAGTATATGAAATCAGAGTAGCTTCTTCCCTGCTGACCTTGAAAGATTTGTAGATTCAGTTTCTATATTCATCTTGTTTTTCTGTGAATGGCTCATATGACATATTGCCAAAGGGCTAATGTTTGTAAACCATGCTGGGCCAGCAGATAAAAATAGTTAAATATAGATGGAATTACACTTTTTCAGGAAATATTTTCAACATTTCTATTACATTTATTGAACACAGAACACAGAGAAAGTTACTTGACAAGAGTGATTAATTTTAATTTTCATTCTATTCTCAAACTTCATTTTGCATTAATGGAATACCTTTAAGACTTCACAATTAGTCCTTCTGTACAGGACCAAACTGAGTTCTACATAAGTATATAGGAACTACTACTATCTTCAGTTATTCCTACCTTATTCTTCCCAGAAACTTTGCTTTTTAAATCAAAAGATATGCTTTAAACTAACATTCTATACCTTAAAGGACTAGATAGATAGATAGATAGATAGATAGATAGATAGATAGATATAAAGGAATTACCATTCCTTGTGATCAAACATATGTCCCAATCCTCAGCTGGTGTAAATGCACAAAGTAATTACACTGACATCCTAAATGTAGCCCACACTTAATATTGTTCATAGCAGCCTCTAATAAGATATGTCATATGAATTATTCTTCTGTAATACACACAATAACAGGTTTGCTGTAGTTCCATTTACAAATGTAGCTTGTTAAGGAATTGGAAAAGTGCTGTGTCCTGAACATAGTAAAAAAACGTACCAAAAGTGTCCAGCACAATCTACAGACAATAAACAATCATTTAATTGCCAAACACCTAATACTAGTCAATTAAAAGGTTATAAAATGTGATTATTGAGTTAAGGTATGTTAGAATATTTCTATGCAGACATACTATATCTCTTGGTGTATCTCATGCTGGAGTATGAACTTGCACAGTATTGCAGTTCTAGTGACAACAGCAACATGTGGGTGATTACATCCTTTAAAACAAGCTATATGGAATAGTATTAATTCTCTAATCAGTAAATCACTGCTGCCTTTTCACAACAGAAAGTGAAAAGATATTGTATTCTAGGGCTAGGAAAAAATAATACTAATTCAGTTAACTTGTGTCTGAAGCCATATTTTTCAGCAAAGATGTTTAAAGTTTTCATTTCACATTAATGAAAAAAGAAAATGCCTACAAAAGATGTGCTACTTTGGACAAGCTTGTATGAAGAAAAGCAATTTTTTACTCTGCTCGCTGTTGTGACTTCCTAAGTTTTTCACCTAGTAAAATCTACAGATTAAATGCTCTTAGTAACCATGCCTAATGCAAAAGCACTTTTATTTAGTTACGTTTGAACTGCAATCAAATTTATTTATGGACTGGGTTTTCCCTTTTGATCTTTTGCTGAAGTTCTGACATGGATAATGTAGTGCAAAAGTGAAGAAAATAAAAGAGAAATAAATGAAAAATGCGTGATACAGGAGAGTTAGGGAAGGTGGAGAACAACAAAGTAGAAAGTTATGTACTTATGTAGGGCTAAGAACAAAATGGGAAATTTATAAAGGAGCTTAAAAAAGGAGGTTTGCTGGTATTAAAAAAAAAAAAAGAAACACTAGAAAGGAGAAATAAACAGCTCAGAAAAACAAAACAAAACAAAAGAACAGAGAACAGGCAAAGGTAAGAAGGTCTTGTAATAAAAGAATGATGAATCTAAGAGGTTTTGAAAAAAAGAGGAGTATTTGTTTCTAACTTAGACACTCTTCTGCTCTCTGTCTGTCCTCATGCATCTCCAATTTTCATTTGAATTATAAGAGATAGAAATGTTAAAATTACTTTTCCAAATCAACACTGACATTTTTGCAGAACATCCATAGGAAAGCAGACTTCATTGTGATATTTTATAACAAATCCTGAAGTTAAACAAGACCTACAGAACTGACAACCTCATTTCAAGGCTCTGCTGGGGCCTGAGTCACCATTTTAGAGCATCCTACACCACAATGATGAACATTTCATGCCCGTGATTCATCTCCCTCCTTACTGCTTTCTCATTTTCATCCATGAGCAGAGTTCTTTTGCAGCTTTCACAATCTTATGTTGCTCTATTTAAAGGGTTCTGTCTAAGGAATTCTCCTGTCCAGAGTTCAAGTAACAGCTGATTCCACAGTATGTGAGAGATTAACCTCAGCAGAGATCAGATGTCTTTGTGTCTTCCAATTATTTCATAAGCCTTTTTCATGTTTCTGTTCTATTCTTACATTTTTTTTAGATATGAATCATAGATCTACAGTGTCTTTCTAGGAAAGCCATATACAATGCTGGGAAAAAACTCTCATACTTCAAAGATCTTTAGAAATTTGCCTTGGAGCTACCTCAGATTTCTGCAGTGTTACATGGTCAAAGCTCTGCAGCCACCCACAAATTGTTATGTCATAATCAAATTTTCAATTTCTAGCACCTTTGTTGTCATCTTTATAGTGAAATCATTCTCTCAGTTTTTTCTTCTTTCTTCTCTATCAACAGATCTGTTTTCACCATTTTTACCTCCTTCCAAGACCATATTTGTCTTGGTATCATCATCATCAGTAAATCATCTTTTTCCTCTCCCACTGAGTACCTTAAAAAGTACAATTTCTTCTTCCCTGTCTAAAAAATTTCAGTGCAGTATGAAACTGATGAAATGGCTTACCAGTTTTAGGGTATCATTTTCTTTAATGAAAATGTTTTATGCTGAATTTAAATTTTCTTGCTAGTTCTGGATTACTTGAATATTCTCCCAATATTTTTTTCTCAATAGAGAGAAAAATTGCAAAATTGCTAGGTCTGATCTTACAGGACTGGGTTTTTTAGTACCTCTTTTGTATACTGCTACTCGTNTTCCTCTCCCCATCTCTTCAAATCAAATTTGTTTTAAAATCGGGACGACCACTAGAGAAAAAAAAATATTTAAAAATCTCCACAATTTCCTCTTTGCCTTCTTCAATCATGATTTCAGACCATTTTTGAACCTATCATAATCATGACATCAGAGGACGTGTTGGTCTAAGGATATACTTACAC
>VWYO01015846.1:64937-81586 GCA_013400275.1 Rhadina sibilatrix
AATTTATAAAGGAGCTTAAAAAAGGAGGTTTGCTGGTATTAAAAAAAAAAAAAGAAACACTAGAAAGGAGAAATAAACAGCTCAGAAAAACAAAACAAAACAAAAGAACAGAGAACAGGCAAAGGTAAGAAGGTCTTGTAATAAAAGAATGATGAATCTAAGAGGTTTTGAAAAAAAGAGGAGTATTTGTTTCTAACTTAGACACTCTTCTGCTCTCTGTCTGTCCTCATGCATCTCCAATTTTCATTTGAATTATAAGAGATAGAAATGTTAAAATTACTTTTCCAAATCAACACTGACATTTTTGCAGAACATCCATAGGAAAGCAGACTTCATTGTGATATTTTATAACAAATCCTGAAGTTAAACAAGACCTACAGAACTGACAACCTCATTTCAAGGCTCTGCTGGGGCCTGAGTCACCATTTTAGAGCATCCTACACCACAATGATGAACATTTCATGCCCGTGATTCATCTCCCTCCTTACTGCTTTCTCATTTTCATCCATGAGCAGAGTTCTTTTGCAGCTTTCACAATCTTATGTTGCTCTATTTAAAGGGTTCTGTCTAAGGAATTCTCCTGTCCAGAGTTCAAGTAACAGCTGATTCCACAGTATGTGAGAGATTAACCTCAGCAGAGATCAGATGTCTTTGTGTCTTCCAATTATTTCATAAGCCTTTTTCATGTTTCTGTTCTATTCTTACATTTTTTTTAGATATGAATCATAGATCTACAGTGTCTTTCTAGGAAAGCCATATACAATGCTGGGAAAAAACTCTCATACTTCAAAGATCTTTAGAAATTTGCCTTGGAGCTACCTCAGATTTCTGCAGTGTTACATGGTCAAAGCTCTGCAGCCACCCACAAATTGTTATGTCATAATCAAATTTTCAATTTCTAGCACCTTTGTTGTCATCTTTATAGTGAAATCATTCTCTCAGTTTTTTCTTCTTTCTTCTCTATCAACAGATCTGTTTTCACCATTTTTACCTCCTTCCAAGACCATATTTGTCTTGGTATCATCATCATCAGTAAATCATCTTTTTCCTCTCCCACTGAGTACCTTAAAAAGTACAATTTCTTCTTCCCTGTCTAAAAAATTTCAGTGCAGTATGAAACTGATGAAATGGCTTACCAGTTTTAGGGTATCATTTTCTTTAATGAAAATGTTTTATGCTGAATTTAAATTTTCTTGCTAGTTCTGGATTACTTGAATATTCTCCCAATATTTTTTTCTCAATAGAGAGAAAAATTGCAAAATTGCTAGGTCTGATCTTACAGGACTGGGTTTTTTAGTACCTCTTTTGTATACTGCTACTCGTTTGGCTTACAACCAATTAAAATAATTCCCTGTGGACTTCTTTTCCTTCCCCTTCTCTTTCCTTTTTNAATAAGCCTTCAAAATGATGGGAGATAAATGAGAAAAGAGATAAAACTCTCTTTTTCTTCAAAAGGCAAGAACTTTACTCATATCACACTTGGCCCTTGCCCTTTTTGTATTTCTCCAATAGCCAGCAGCAGGTGTTAACCTGTTTTGAAACCTTTTCATAATTGGGAACTAAGAAAACACTTATTTTCTTTTTTATTTGGAAATAAAAGAGAGGTCAGATTTACTTTCTGATGTAGGAAACCCTCAGCTTTCTTTTCAAGTAGCAAAATGTGTGAATGGAAGGAAGGCTCAGCAATCACAACTTTTAAACCACAGCAGATGAAATCTATCCTCTTCCACACACAGTTCTTACTTTAGGTAAAAAAAGAGTATGAGTGTTGTTATTACAGACACAGACAGCATTTCCTATTCTGAAGGGTGAAAAAGTCCCACACCTTTGCAGCAGTGGAGATAAAGCATTCAGGTTTCCATTCCCAGTAAAGCTTGTCTGCAAACTGGAAGCTTATTTAAATAAACTCTATTTCCAGCCATGCTGCAGTTCTCTTGATAGAGGGAATTCACCCCAGTCAAAGAATGACTGTTTCTCAGATAATTTGGCAATAGTTTGCCCAGGAGGCAGAAGCTTCTGCTTCTTGAAATGGATGTCCAGAAATTCTTCGCAATCAGGACATCCAGGGCAGTCTGAGTGTCCAATTTTTTTTTTCTCTGCAATGCACAGTGAATCAGAGAAGCACCTGTACCCAAACACCTTGAAGTCATAAAAAGGCAACAGAAAGAACCCAAAGAGCTCTTGTTGACTAAAGCTCTCTGCTGGTGAACAGTAGAGACAGTAAACTGTTCTTTAATTTTTTTATACAAACTCCTCTTATGTATGTGTTTGCAAATACAGTTTTTTCCTAACTACATTTCAGACCCCATTTACATTGAATTGCTATATTCCTCCACTGAATATCCTTCTCATTTAATAATTTTTTTTAAAGAAGCCATGCTGCCGTCACTTCTCCTGTAGTGTCAATAAGAAGTTGTCTTCTTCTTATAAGAGGAATAACTGAAAACTGATTCTGGTCTTATAGGCACCAATGGAAAAATGTCCCAATCTTCTGTGCAGTAGGATTAGGCTTTAAATAGCTAATATTTGACTGAATATGTAGAATAAAAAAGGTTTCATCAATTCATAAAAGAGGCTTTTATGAGAAACTCCTTTTAAAACACAGACCTAGAGCTATGAAAATTAAGACCACTAAGGCAGTTTGTAAAACTGTTAGGCTTGGCTTTTTAATATAATTTATCCTCTGTAGGCTAGTATTTATGTATTGTTGTCTCCTGAAGTATTGTTGATTAAGATATTTTATTATACAAAAGGTGAAAATGTAGAGGTGGCATTTGAATTTCTAAAAACTCTTTACTTTTGGGTAGATTTAGGAGTGCAAAGATGTGTTTAAAGAGTAGATTTACTTGCTTTGTAACATTTAAGGAAAATCTTTGTAGGATTATATCCTATATTATTAATTGTATTCCCTATATCTTAGGAAAACAGACTAATGTCTTCTGCTTGTTCTGATAGCCTCCCTTTAATTTCTTCCTCTTGCCTCTCAATTTGTGCTTTTTTCAAAACTTTTTGTGATTTTTTTTTTTTTCTCTTAATGAAGGCTTTTCTTTATCCCCACATCTGCTGTCTAGCCAAGGCATGATACCTTTTTTTACACTCAGCACATGCAGTCCAGTAAAAATGTGGCAGATTGCAGAGTTCATGTGTTCTAAAATGTGAAGCAAAACAGCTGCACCTAATCACTTGCATAAGGAAGAGTTTTGGAGCTTCAGTTTCAGCTCTCATCTGCCTGGAATCCCATGTTCTCTGTCTCCAGATTGAGTGACAGGCAATGTCAGAGGTCTTTAATGTATGGACATCATATTCAGAGCCAGTGGAGGAGACCCTTATTTAACAGCTGCAGCATATTTTTTAATTTGATATAATTTCCAGACATTTTAAATGTTGTTCCCACAGAGGGAAGCACACTATCTTTAGCAGTCATTTATCAAGCTAGATATAATTCAAATTATGGAATTGAATGAGTGTTTTATGCATCACTTACCTATACAAGTCACAGAGAATGTCAGGCATACAGCTGCTTGCAGAGGCAGAGTCTATTGCCTTTTTTTCATTAATCCACCTTGAATGTTGCCCCAGGAGGATTGCATTTCCTCAAAGTGTGCTGTACCTTTCACTTAAAAGGTCCTCTTGAGCTGAACTGTCTAACATATTACCTTGATGTATCTTGGGCAAATCAAGTTTGCAAAGAGTAGGTCTGAGCAAAATGATGCAGCAGACAACATGACCCTTGCATTAGGTCCTCCTTATCTGATCAACCAGATTGTCTCACCTAATGAATTATAAGTCTGGGTGTGAGCAAACGATTTTCTCCTGGTGACATATGACACACAGAACAATTCACAAACTTTCTCATTCACAAAAAAAAATAGAAAACAACAAAAAGCCAGTTCTCCCTCAGTGCGTATCTGACTTTCAAAATCTTGCTGTTCAAGATGACAATTTGAAAAGTATGTGGAGACAAAAGTTGACACTTACCATTGGAATAAATAAGAAATTGTGAGGGATGAGCTCTCAAAAAAAAATTATTGCCAAAGGACAATTATATGTCTTCTATTAAGCATTGCCAATAAATTGTGTTTATTTTTTTAGGTGTGATATATTTCTGCTAAATGGTTTGATTTAACCTTTGCTACAACATTTTCTCAAACTGATCTATGTGATCAGTGGTCCTTTGTAATGTGAACAGTGCAGAAGGCAATACTGGATGTTCAGGGCTTTCAAACCAGGCCCAAATGCAAATGTCAGTTAGTACTCACCGTTCTATCCTTCTACAGTTCAAGTGCAGGAACGATTATCCCCATCAATATTTATTGGCCCAATTTTAAATAGACAGTTCCACGTGTGCAGGCAACAGTCCTGTTAAAATGCTGTTAATTTTCAAGCATAGAGGCTGAAATGGACTACAGAGTTACTGAAAATTAGTAGAAGTGCACTTCCCCAACATAAAATACACTCAGTAGCCTCTGAGTGTATTAAATTACATTTTTTTTTCCATGATTCTGTTTTGTGGATTTAATTTGGGCAATCCTCTTCACTCATTTCTAGAATATGTCTTTTTCAACTTTTTTTCTGGAGTTCATTGCAAAAAAGCCTTGATTGCTTCTTTCTCTGGTTGGTGTCTGCGGAGTCAGGAAGGGACATATCACTGAGGAGAGCTTATTTGCTTGATTTCTTCTCAGTTTAGCTCCTTTAAAAAGTGTTCGTTTCCTTAGATCCTCTGTTTTAAAATAATTCAGAACTTGGTCTGAATTCCTCCTCAATAAGGAATTAATTGCCATTACAGCACATGACAGAAGACGCTGATTTTAGCCACCCAAAAGAAATGGGTTTGCCACTGTAAGAGCACATGAATAGAAGCATAATTTTTCAAGAGATTCCTCCTAAATAACCTGTATCATACTGTTAAGTTTTGAAATCTTTTGTTTTAAAGTAAATAGCTGGCTGCCAAATATGTATTTGTCAAAGTTAACTGAGACATATATATATATGTAAAAGTTTAAGTACCAGAGTGAAGAAATTGCTTAGGAACATGCAGGCAGTAAAAGCAGTGGAAACAAAAGCTTCTTTTTTATTCACAGGCTAAATACAGCATACAGCAGCTGCACTGCATGCTAAGCCCATATTAGCCTCTTTATGACCTCAGTTTTGACCTTAAACAAAGTTTCTTGCTCCATTTAAAAGAAGGTATTATTTTTCTTTCTAACCTGACTTCTCATGAAGTTCTTTTGAATACAACTTTTAGTTAGCCTCATGGAAATAAGCTAAATACCTGAGACTGATATTACAGATTTCTTCATTTATGGAAAGATAAATGAAGTCCGTATAAGTCCAAGACTTTCCTTGCAATTACAAAGCCAGAGGTTGGTGCTTGACTGTTCCACAGTGTGTTTCCATATGATAAAACTAAGCTATCTTCTTTCACATTAGAATGTAAATCCTAGCTAGAAATTGGTTACTTAGAGTGTCCTATAGAAGCCACTCAAAACCATGGTTCACATTGCTAATTTCCTCTGCGCTCATCAATCTGAGTAATTCTTTAATCTTGGCATGGTAACAAAATATTTAACATACTAAGTTAGGAGATCAAAAGTAATAAATAGTCTCATTGTGTAACATAACGGAGAATAAATCAGTTTCCAAGTTTCTTGGTAAAGGAAAGGAAAGCTGACCCTATTTGAACGCCAGACTAAAGTCTCAAAAAGCTGACTGAAATTTTTTCTTATTGTGTACAGTGTTAAACACCCAGAATTCTAAATTGCTTAGGAATTTGCAGAATGAAATTACGTTTTTCAAAGAAAGTAAGAGAAAGTATAAGCAAAATACTTGACAGTCTATATTCATGGCTGTTGTCAAAGGTGAGAAAACGTCAGCAAGTCAGGTTTGGGATTTCTTTGTAGAATGTGTAGATACATCCAAAAAGGAGCTTCATGTACAGCTTTGGATTTGACAGTTAGGCACCAGGTGGTTGAAGTTTAAAATGTTGCACTTGAGTGATCATTAAGCACCAGAACACCTTTCAGTCTTGCCCTTTCCTCACACAAAGATGAAAGTCATACTATGTTTCTATGACAACAGCATTAATTGCCATATTACTAACAACCATGTAAAACTTCAATTTGGATCTATTTCATGCACATAAAGTCTTAGTTTTTATTTCTTTTTGGGCAAAAAAAAAATTTTATTTGGACTAAATCCTGTTGATTTATAATAATTTTTATTTTGTATACAAACTATAAGTATCCTAACATATTCTTTCAAATTTTCATTAACTCTTCACCAGCTTGAAATTCAGATGCAGCAAAACTCACTCAATATGCTAAAAGATCTTTCTCAACCTAAACTTTAGGACTATCTTAGGTTTTCCTGTTCTGTCTACAAACAGTCGGGCTTTTGCATTGCCTGCGTTAAGGACCATCAAAATCCATGAGCTTTCCCTGGAAAGAATGATACAACCTGTACAGAAAATAATATATATCTAATCTGTGATTCTATTCATTTTTCCACTTGTTTAGAAACCACTTTCTTGTACTGAAGCTGTGGATATATTCTCACTTTCCGAATCATACATATTTTTGGTATTTGGTATTTGAAAATTATATTGATCACAAACTGATCCAAGATAATTCTTTCCCTAAAATTGTCCTGCTCCGGCTGCATCCCTATAAGCCTATGGAGGCTGTTGAGATTCATCCAAAAATTCTCAGAGCTACCTGACGGCATTGCAAATGTCCCTAGATGATTTTGAGTGGTCTTGGGAAGAAGTCCCAGCTGAAGCTGGTAGTCATTGTCCCAATTTCCAAGAAAGGCAAGAAGGACCCCAGAAACTGCAGTCTTGTCATTCTCACTTTAGTGCCTGGTAAGGTTATACAAATTCTCCTGGGAGGTATTGAAAAACACCTGAAAGACAATGCAGTCATCAAAGACAGCACAGCTTCATGAGAGGAAAGTCCTGCTTATAAACCTGATTTCTTTTTATGACAAAGTATGCCACCTTATGGGTTCCCATGATCAAGGGAAGCCAGTAGATGCACTCTTTTTGGATTTCAGAAAAGCTTTGAATAGTGTCTCTCCCAGTATCCTTACGGATAAAATGTGCAGCACGCAGCTGGATAAACACATGAGGTGGGTGAGCAACTGGCTCATGGATTTAGTAATCTTTGTGGGTCTCTTCCAACTCAGCTTATTCTGTGATTCTGTGAGTTTTTCATCATGCTGTTTGTTCATCCAGCTTTATTGAAATATTTGCAATTCTATCTGGAGTCAAGCTTTAGAAACACATTGAAAAAGAGTGTTCCTCTGATACAAATAGAGCTCAAATTTTAGGTCAAACTCTGACAGGATTCAAATTAGCTTTGAACTTCCAAAAATCATTTTCTTTTCTACTGGTGGTTTAAACTCCCTTGGTTTCCAGAAATGTCTAAAAAAATTTAGACCTTTTGGAAATCATGCTTTCCTTTCTTAGGTGTCTATAACAGACTTTTTAAGAGTGTGAGATAGACTTCCCACCTGTTCAAATTCTGACCACGACAGGGTTAATTTTTGCATTAGCCAGGAGGAAACATGACTAGGAGCTGGATATTATTCTAAACCATCTCATGTCATTGCTGGGGGCAGGGTAAAGGGATTTTCTTCCAGGGAAAAGGAAGAGAATCTTCCTTTCCTTCAAGAGAACCTTCTTTCCTTCAAGTCAAGAAAACATGGAGGGGGAGCTGACTGGCACTGTTTGTTGTCATGGGCTCTGCAGTGAGCATTTTTGCATGTGAATCTCTCTTTTTTATACTTCTGCTATTAATATTGTTGCTGTAACGGTTATTTTTTTTAAATCTCATTGATATTTCCAGTAAATTTTTTCTTATCTCAACTTCTCAACTGTTATCTTTGTGTTTTCTGTGAAATGGGGAAAGAGGGAGGGGAGTGGATTTTTATTTTTTTTTATATGTATATATATATATATGGGCTGTTTGGTTTTTATTTGTTTGTTTGTTTGTTTAGTTTTGGGTTTTTTTTAGTGGGGATACTAAATTGGAGAGTATAAATCCTAAACATCACCTGAAAATCACAATGATAAACCAACAGATATAGCTTTGGATCATGAGATATAGACAATGGTATCTCCTTCCAGATGGCCTCCTCAGAAGGCTAAGAACAGCCTTAAAAATACAGTGAGAATTTGGGGTACACGGACAGTCTATCAGAAGTTTCCTTTTCACAAAGAAAGTAATAGTGGGAGTTACTATTTGCTGTACTTTGTTATATTAAATTTCTACTGTATAATATAATCAAAGAAATGAGACCTTAGGTCTCTCACTCGTTACCTTCATATTACCAGAATCTATTTTATGGTAGTTTGGTTCTAATCTCTGTCTAGTTTTATCCCTGACACTCACTGTTAAAGAGTGAGCAAAGCATGAAACCACCATTCGATTCATGACAATGTACTTAAGAGTTGTTCAACTACAATATATGTGGCCAACTTTTGTTCTTCAGTTTGAGAAAAGTTTAGAGTCATCTGGGGAACCTTATAGCAAAAAAAAAAATATCTCCTGTGCTTTGGGAACACTGGCTGCCTTTATTTATGTATGCACACAGCAGGCTAAAACAGGACCACAGCTATCAACGCTGGCTCTGAAGATTGGTGAGAGATCATATTCTACTTCTGTTATTTGTTTGCAGAACCTTTTATGTGTAAATCAGTGGGTGGCATTTCTACCTGAATCCCTGAGTTTTCAGAGTAAGAAGCTCATAGCTTTTCCTATTTTTCACTACAAGTGAAAAATACTTCTATAGGCAGTTGCAATGTGTCTTATTGACTTGAAAAGTGTCTCTGGTATCTGTTTCAGGCTTTCAGATAAATACATATTTGGCAGCCTTGAAAATATTCATTATGCTTATGACAGAGTAGTATATAACTTAAAATAATAGAGATAAGTTCTTAAAAGAACCAATTACTATTTAACCACCAGGACTGCTCTGTTCTATAGCTGTTTATAAATATATTTATTAATAATGCTACAATTACCTAACAGATTAAACCGGCTCATGCTCAGCTATTCTTGAACTTCATGTAAATATAACTTAGGTCATAGAATATGCTTGTTAAAACTTCATTCTTAACATACTTCTGAAAATAAGCAGGTACACATCTGCTAAGACCACTTTTTTCAGTAGAGCTTGGCAGATTTTACCTCTTCCTGCCCCTTGTTATGTCAAATAAAATTATACCCTATTATGGACTAATATGTTGTTAAATTAGGTGTATTAAATTGGGGGTAACAGATACCAAAGAAATATGAACTACTACAATGAAAAAGAGGTAGCTCTAAAAGGCTTAAGCACCCTGTCCTTTCACCTTCGATGACTAGGTTTCAGTTTCTTGCTTTGATCACCAGCAAAGTCTGGTGGTCAGAGATGAGTCTGTCAGAAAATCCACATCTCTCTGGCAATTTCTACTCTACAAAGACCAAGAGCTTGAGCAGCAGCTAGGGCAGTCCTTGAAACTGCTTTGGGTGTGAAAGTTAAAATTAATCTAGTCTGTATTAAGCTTCACAGGAAAAAAAAATCTTCTGATTACAAAGTGCTAAGAGCTTTTAAATTTTTTAATTCTTCCTTATGATTGATCTGATAATTTTCCAACCACTATAATTTCTGGTGGAAAAAAAAGCAAAAGAAGATATGTAAAAACTGAAGGAAACACCAAAGCTTGTTGTCTGTGGGCTGGTTAAAAATCAATCCTCACTGTGTTCAAATTGCCACCATAATCTTAAGTTAAGGTGTGCCTTCCCCCTACTCCCCACAAAAAAAAAAAAAACCACCACCAAACTGGTTGTTATTCTGCCTTTGCAATTAATCAGGTTTGTAAAGGGATTCATTTGGTGCATTCATACTGTTTAAATAAATCTGTAAACACTAACCTTGCCATGTTCAGGGGTCGAGTGTGGGTATGAATCTTTATAGTACAGGGAGTAAAATACTTCAAGACATATCCACAAGAGATTTCATATGGACAATCAGAATTTATTTTCCCAGTGGATGGTGTAACGAGTGTAAGTGAGCACTGTGGCATGTTTTAGGATCTCCTTAACCTGTCTGTGCAAATTGCATAAATCACAGCAATAAAGTCTCTCTATTCAACATGCTGAAGCTGAAGAGCACTGACCAGCTTTTGACCTCCTACTCTGGGCCCCAACTGACCCTAACTTAGAAGTTCAGGCGGTCAATAGCAGGTCACTGGGGGTATCTGCAGTCTTGCTTAATTTCAGTTTGATTGGAAGGTTAAATATAAGCTGCACAGGTATCCTTTGCTGCCTTAAGTCTTCCTGACCACTGCAGCACAAGGCTCTTATGAAGCCCCCAAAGTTGTGGAGAGTGCATGGGGAGGTAGGGGAGGGAAAAAAGTAATAACCAAAGTTTCTTTTTGCTGGCCATCTCCAGTTTGGCATAGACCAAGTTGGTAATTTATCAGTATAATGGATCTACAGACAGCCCTAAACAATTGTCAAACATTCTTTTAAAAGCCATTAGTTTTTCAACTAATATATATCTGGTTTGAGCATTTGTTGAACCCTTCACTTGTCACTGAAAAGGGCCTGTTAAACTAAACAGAGGCCTGATCAGTTTTCAGTGAGCTTTGAGCCTCAGAGTTCACCTGGGTCACGTAAAAGATTTATGACAGCCTGGTACTAGCATCTGGCTGGAAGCCTGAGTTCGGCAGCGAGCTGAGCCTCCCCCCACATGCCAAGTCCCGCAAGGCTGCCCTGCCGTTCCCAGCGGCTGCCAGAGAGGCAGCAATATTGATGACCTGTACAGATACCAAAGTGGACATCAATAAAAGGAGATGGATGTGAACCATCAGAGTGACATGCCTCGCTGCTGGGCTGGCTGGAGAGCAGGGGAAACAGGTTAAAAAAACACAGGAAAGTTATTTATACAAGCTTCAAGGACAAGGAGTTTGTCACTACTTGCTTGAGAATTTAATCTTAGCATGTTCTTTCTTCTGGTTTCCATCAGTCTCCAGCTTTACATGCATATAGACTGAGAACAATATTGGGTTTTTTGCAATAAATATCTCTTAGGTTTAAAATACACTAAAGAAACCAACAAGGAAACGATTCTCAAAATTTCTTTTGATTTTATGCTGGAAGTGTTTGCTTGCCCTCTGGAATATTTTCTGCATTCTTATTTATTATGTAAATGAGAGCTAAATCTAAAATGTGATTTGTGTACTTGGAAGAATTATATATTCATCCATATAAGAAGAAAGAAATGGCAGATGTTTACAAAGAACTGCTCAGCTCTCCAGTCACAGCATTCAAACATCCTACTTTCCCTAAAGGGTGCAGCAGCTGAGAGATACGAACGGATGTAAGCCAAAACTGTACCCTTATGTGATGTGCTTTTAAGTAGAGTCAATGTTAAGCATGACCTAGCACCTGAGGAGATTGCAAAGTGTTTATTTAAACTGAGTTTCCATTTGTGCCAAAAATTTCCTGCACACCCATATTTTGCCTTCCTACCAGTGAAATTCAAAAATGTAGGTTTCTTTTTATCACATGCTGATACCTTCAATGGGAGACATCACATCATAACTAATATTTGATTGATTTTTTTTTCCTGGAGTCTGTGATAGGTTGAAACCAACACACTGTGGAAAATGGAATTTAATAGTTGCCAGAGATGTTCTGAAGGTGATATAGTAGATTATATCAAAAGCAGAAACAGTTAAGTAAGAAGGGAACTGTTGTGTGAGGACTCGTCCTCTTTAAGTGACTCGATAGTGTACTAACAGTGTGTGATGACTCTTTTTCTCCCTGTCCCCATGTTTTGTCTGCTGACTGAAACACATAGATTTTCTACTAGCAGGGATGAAGGCCAAAGAAAGGCTTGAACTTTGTTTGGCTCAGAGAAACAAAAACTCAGTAGCTTATAAAGGACTTCAATATTAGATGAAGATATAAACATTTTTTAAGCAATTTTAAAGGACCTCATGTAGCAAGATATAAACATTTTTAAGCAATTTTTAAAGGACCTCATGTAGCAAAAGATGCAATATCTTTTTTAACCAGGGCATTGATGCAAATCACTACTTTTTTCCAGATTGTTTATGTTACTGATAAACCATGGCTGGACTAATTTCCAGCCAAGCTGCTCTTGAGAACACATTATCTTCACTTCTATTTCTTGAGAGGAAAACATCTTATTTCCAGAGTATCCACTGATTTAAAATTTTAGAGGTTTTGTTTGCCAATGTGTGCAATTGAGTTTGTCTGGAGAACTGCAATAACTGCAATCATTAAACTTTTAAGAGCTTTTCATCTTCAACAGCCTGATATATGGCAACTCTGTAATTTGGTGATTCTTCATATCCTAACCTGCTTCTACAAATGTCTGTGTGATGTTAGAGAGCACCTTGCTGTTTTGAGAAGATTAGTTGCATTTCTCTCGGTGAAGTATTAATACTGTGAGCAGTTCAAAAGTCCTGGTAGGCTTGTTGCTGCCACAGGAACCACAGACTTTTTTTAAGGTCCAGCCAAAATTTACAAACTCTACAACACCTCACTGACAGTTTACAAGTTCCACAAGATCACACATGGATTTGACAAACCCTCAGGCATCTGAGAGGTTTTACAGCCTCACAGGAATTCCTGCTGTTTTACAAACCTTGCAGAATGGCTTGTGTGGATATATAAATGTATTCAGTAGTTCTTCAGGATTTTAGAAAATCATCAGAGCTTCTGTTTTTTGCACATCTATTCCCTCACCTTAGGACTCACAGCTGTAATATAGAAAGCAAAAAATTTTTACCCTGACACTTAATGCTTAGGTCACCAAAATGTCTTTTCTCACACAGCTGTTAAATACCAACATTCAGTTAATTCTGTTATGAAAGATCCTAAAGTTCCAAATTTTCACTGTTCTTGAGTGACTCAGATTACAATTAAAAAAAAAAAAAAAACAGTAAAGAGTGTATATAGTGGAAAATTTATTGTCAAGAACTATAACAATTTACTGCAAAATTCTGAATCAGATCAAAGTACCAGTTTCACATACAAAAGTTAAAAGAAATCTGTAAGGAAATGAAGATCAAGTCATTCCACTGTAAGACATTCATAAAAAAAGGGTTATAAATCCTCTGTGAAAGAATTTTTATTTGAACATTACCTGATTCATTTTAAATTCCCATTAGTTTTAATTTTCTTACCCAGTGAAACAAAAAGACCTCATAAGAAATTGCATATATTTGTCTGCAAAATTTAGAAATGTGTAACAGTAAAGCTAAGCTCACAGAGGAAACATATTAAAGTGTTCATTGAGGAAAAAATTTACAATAATCAGCTTTTGAAGGTAGAACTGTGTTTTCTAGTTAACATTAATTTTAATAGGGATTGCCTGTTGCCAGGCACAGTAACAAAGCTCTTATATTTATTAATAAAAAAAGTTATGCCCAAATAATACCTTTTTTCAATCAAAACATATTCACCAAGACTGTAAACAGAAACAATGCCAAATTTGTTAATTGAAAGAATCTCGTTATTTTCAGCTTGAGATTCAATAGAGTAGAGGTCAAGACTAAGCCCAGCATTTCTTTACTCTCTTTAAAAGTGCTGCTTCTCATTGCTCATCAATTGCTGCTACATCATGATATGGACAATATTCTAGATTTTGGAACATCCAGATTTTTTTGTTAAGTTTAGTACCAAAAGCAGTGTAACTTTTCAGATGTTTATAACCTTTCATCTAGAGACAGATAACTTATAAAACTTTATCAATGAACACACACAGACTTTACACACATGCATTTCCCTGATGATATTAGGAATTAACATCTCCAAAGGAGGCATATGATGTCTGTTAATGGGATATCATGCTTCACATATATGTTTTTTAATGTATGTGAAAATATTGCCTCAGGATTCTTTCCTTTCTCTGCAAGCTACTGATACTGTACTGAATAAAGATTGCAGTACCATGAGGCTTTTATTATTATTATAAATAGTTAGATTTAGCATGAAGATATCATTATATCTTGGGGGAGTGAATGTAACAGAGTAGAGACAGCATTGAGTTTTTCATCACTAAGTCTTCACAATCTGGCCACTTATTTTTTGCAACTCTCATTAAGCAAAAAGTGGACAAAATAAAGACTTTGGAATGTGTTTTTTCTTTCTTATCTATTACTGTATGTGGTCTACCAGCTGAGGAAATTATAGATGATGGGTACAATTCAAAGCCAGGAAAGGCATATATATTTTCGTCTGCAAACCAGATGGGGTTTTTCCTGGTTCTGTTTAAAACAATGCATGATATCTTTCCATCATTTCTGTGCTGTGACTTTTACTAAAATATAGAATTTTAAGGATCAGTTAATGATGATCTAAACAGCCATATGACTTCTAGGACAAGGTAATTTTAATGAGTTTTAAACAAAGCAGAAAAATAAACACTGGTAACCTATTACCATAGTTGTCTACTGTAGCAGCCCTTTTTGTAGTTATGTCACTCTAGATCTCTATAAATTCTGACAATTTAGAAATTTTGGCAGATTCCAGAAAGAAATCAGCCATGTAAATGTAATTGTGGGGTTTTTTTCTATTATATCCTCTTATGTTTTATATTTCTTTTCCCCCTATTCTACTTCTTCCTGGGCATTACGGCAGTGTTTGTGGAGACTAAACTTTTTTAATATTTGGAATTCTATTTTATTTTTAGTGCGTTCCTTAAAGCTACACACAGAGGAAACCCACTATGGGGATAACCCACAAGGTAAGATTTCTACTCTTTATTGAAAGAAAGTTGGGGCTTCTAAGGGAATGGAGAGGTTGACATTATGTTTGCTGGACATGTTCTGGAAACTTGAATTCAAAAACTGTAATATACATACACTGTTTTAAATATGGCAGTGTTTATTGTGCTTCTCATTATTTTCTGGGAGTACAAAAGCTTTAAGATTTGTGATATTGCTACATGTCCTTTAGAGTTTTGTCCTTAAGCTCTTCTTACCAGGAATTCTATGCTTCTTCTTTATACTTCTGTGCCTAGCACTCTGAGATTGACATGATTTGGGGCTCTATCAGCTGCCTACATATACAAATGAAATAAAAAGAACTGAAAACAAAACAGAGTCTGAAACATTTCTTACTCATTCAGTGAAGGGATTTAGAAGAGAACCAAAACATTAATTCCTCTGCTTTGTAGCTGCTGCACTGGGATAACAGATAGGCAAAGAATAAAGTCTCTTTCATTTAAATAACTATTTTTGTGTGTGGTTATACTTCATTGCAGTATGCAAATATCCTAGTATACTAACATATGGACAATTGTCCTGCTGCAAAAATTGTATTTCCATTCCTTACTACTCAGCATAGGTGAGGGAAACAAAACAAAACAAAACAAAACAGCAAGACGAAAACAGAAACAAAAATAAAAGTAACTATTAAAAAAAAAAATGAAGGAAGAAAAAGAAAAACACTTGTAAATTTTTTTCAGAGGCTTCAGCTAGATTCTAGATCCTGTTCATATCATCTAATGTGGCTGGTATATGGGCTGTGGCCACACAATGAGGCAGTGCTGATTACTTCCAAGGTATACTGAAATGTTCATTATGGAGATTCTTAAAGCTTCAGATTTGGTTAAGGAAAATAAATAATTTTTCTTGTATTGTAACTATCCACTTAGTTCACCTTTCTGATGAATGGCTAAGTCCATTGGTCACTTTTCATTCTTTCTTGCAATAAATTTCACAATAGGTACTGAAATATGTGGAGGACCCCAGGTCCCATAATTAAGCTGATAAAGTTAAATATTGGTGCTTGCCAAGTAAAGCCTCTAAACCGTTGACCAACATCAAGGCATAGACAGTACAGCTGTGATGATTATGAACCAGCTGCAAATGTCCCATTTCACCTGAAACAACCAGGCAGATCTCCTTTCTTGTACCCTTATTTTAAAGTAAATCCTTTACAAGGGGGCACTGACAACTCTATCGGAAAATTTACAATCTACTGAGCTTCTGTATTAAATTACAGTGAGTCTGTAGACCAAGAGGTTTCAGGGAAAACAGTAGTAATTTGTTTATTGTCCTCTCTCAGTTCCTCAATTTCAATTGATCTCCATTAAGCAGTATAGTTCTACTAATTGTTTGAAAAATAATAAAGCTACTTAATCTTATACACTTCTTCTATCTTAAGGTTTGACTTCATAATTCTGTGTGTCAATGATGTGTCAATCTCTCTAAGGCATGTGAAGTAAGTGGAGTGTATAGTTGGATACTGTAATTTAACAAATACTTCATTTATAAACAGTAAGCCTGGACAGTCTCTGCAAAGCATCTGACAAAACATTGTCACTTGGTGACATCTGGCTTTATGCCACTGATAGGCAGTGGAAGATCAAGTCAATAAGAGGATCATTAGAACTGATTCAGATAGTGTGTCTTGGAATAAAGAAGTTGGTGACAGCAGGAAAATCAGTATGCTCAGGTATGATAATAACTAAGAGTAAGAGTCTTCAACATTAGCAAGGGATAACTGACAAAAGGGACTGTAGCTTCATGAAGACCAGTGTTACCTATCAACTACTTAAAAAAGAAAGATGTCAAAAATAGAAAGACTCTGGGGAAAAAAAAAAAAGAGGGTGATAGTAGACACCAG
>VWYO01015849.1:5229-15856 GCA_013400275.1 Rhadina sibilatrix
AAAAAAAGCCCTTACTCCAGTTCCTTCAGGATTCAGAAAGCATGGAAGAAGTTGCATGAGTAAGAATAAGTAATATCTCATTAACCAGAAGAAAAGCATGGGGGGAAGGAAGAGAAAAGGAAGATGATGGAAAGGATATATCAAGAGGAATGGCAAAAAATAAGATTAGAAATTGAAGTTGAGATGATAGTCTGTTGACCAAAGATAGAAAAGATTCCTCTTTTAAATAGTGTGTATATGTGATAGAAATAAAATTCCATTTCTAAAACTTGTGAACTTGGAAAGCATTTTGATGCTGGATCTCAACATCTATCTGTGGATCACATGAGACTTGTGAATTAAGTCTGAGGCAAGACACAGCTTCTGACTGGAGTGTGTCAGTTTGAAAATACAGGGTACACATATATATCTTAGCTCTTTGTCCTTGATAACTTTCGCTCTAAATCTAGTGATGCTATTACTGCCACTAAATGTCAGCTTCATGGGTCAGTCCAATTTAGGGTACTAGGCTATCTTCAGAAAACCAAGAAATTTTATGGTGTGATTCAGTTGCTATCTTTTTGCAGCTGAGGACCTCTGGGGCTCTAAATTTCTGTGCTTCTATGAACTTATTTCTGGTACTGTTTTAGCTATGATTTCAGGCAGAACCAAGAGCAGGTTTGTGAAATTAAGAAATAAAAAACATAAGCCAGGTCAGGAACTATTTAATTATCATCTTGGTGTCTGATTGAGAAGTGTGCAGAAATTTATTTCCTAGGGTAGAAGTGGCTAAACTCCACATTGCTCTATTTCATTAATGATCATTGTATTTTCTCCAGCCTTATATCTGCTGGAAAAAATATCTGTCCTCCAAAATATACTATGAGGAAAGAACCTATAGAAGGAAAGCCAAGTAGCTGCCACTAAGAGTCTATATAACTACAAGGAAACACAATTAACTGGGAAAGATGTGTGGGTGATTATCAGTTAATGAAGGATGCTTATGCTTTTTAGGTAGGACAAGGGTGGGTGACTCTCCAAACTGGAATGAAGTGCACTCAGGAAGACGTGGATATGAACCTTGTGAGATATGTCCACACAGGAACTGTGGGGTCCAAGAAAACAGACAGCTTCACATTTTACCTCTGGGATGGATACAACAGATCTCCAGCTATGGACTTCTACATAAATATCAAGGGCTTGGAAAAGGGTAAAGATCCACTAAACTTGATGTTTTACAGTGCCTGTTTCTGAAACCAAGATACTTGAGTACATGTCCTGATCCTTTCCTTAGCACTATACAGGCCCTGGCCAGTCTCACTGCAGATCCTGTAAGTTTAACTGCTTGGGTTTCACTGTTGCCAGGTCCTGGGATTTGAAAAGGCTTCACCAAATGCAATATGGCGCACCTTGCCTCCCAGGACTCCCAGCAGCTTTGCAAATAGAGCTGAAAATATCTTTCTGAAACTAGCTTTGTCTGAGTAAGTCAGCACAGAAAAATGGCAAAAATATAAAAAGGTAGGCAAAAGACTGTTCAGAAACAGCTCTGTCTCCCAGGTTATTCCTTATAGTCTTACGGTCTTTCTTTTTTTATTACATCTCTGTTAGAAACATGAAGGCTTACCTGACACTGCTAAGATTGGAAGACGTGTCAAAAGAGGCTGTGGTCTCTTCATCCTTTGCCCCAATAGGGTAATAGTTTTCAGATTCCAACAGGAAAAAGCCCTAAGCAATGTGGCTATGGCTGATCTCATGGCTGGCCCTGCTTTGAGCAGATGGTCAAAATAAAGATATCCTGAAATCCCTTCCATGCTGAATTTCCCTATAATCTTGAAGTCTTACACTTTTTCTACAGGCAATGGTTTTCCTGTGACTAAACAATGCAGAAGCGATCATCCAGTCCAATATGACTATTTTAGTGTTGTTTTTTCTGGTCCACAGGAGACATTGCTGTTTTCACTAAACTTCTTAAGGTGCCGAAAGGAGATCGCAGCTACATGACTACCGATGTCCTCCTTGCGCTGGATGGTACTGACAAGCCAGAGGAGCTCCTTTATGTGATAACCTCCCCACCCCAATATGGACAAATAGAGTATGTCAGCCATCCTGGCATCCCCATTACGAGCTTCAGTCAAATGGATGTAGCACGACAGATTGTATGCTACGTTCACAAAGCCAAGGCAGTTGTTCATGAAGATACATTCAGGTAAGGCATAATACTGCAGCCCCCAAGCTCTTCCCCTTGAATTTCTGGGGTATTTAAGAAACCTGCACAACACAAAACACCCCAAAACCCCCAAAAGAATTTGTTAAAAAGAGCTGGAGGCTCTGTGTGAACTCCCAATGTTAATATAGCACATCTGTTTCTACTGCAGTAAATACAGTTGAGAATACTTGGTAATAAATGTATTTTCTCATTGATGCTGAAAACATAACCAGAGACACATTTACTCAATGATACTAGCTTCAACATTATTATAGCACCCAGACATACACAGCCGTTAAGATTTAAGCGAGAGAGAAGGACTGAGAACACACTTGGTGGAATTTTCCTTTGGTTTCTTGCTACAGCTGGATGTGGTAAAGCTCATCCATTCAGGTATTAAATAACAGCTTTCTTATATGTTATAATTTGTCATATTAATTTGATTATGGGTCTTTTGAATCCCTAAGTATTCTGGAATATAATGAAAACCAGTCCACTTAATCTATTTTGACACTACCATAGCTCAGAAATTCATTAGATGCTTGAAATTTTGGGATAAATCCATAGGTCTACCTACAGGCCCAGTTCAGCAGTTTAATGATAATTATTTTCACTGTTTCTGAAATTTTTCAATTAGAACTGTTTATACTTGGTGCATTTATTTTGTTCTTAAAGGAACCTCCCTTGGTTATAAAGTAGAATGATGCAATGAATTATCATCAGATAAAAAGCAGATGTACTGGTCAAAGTCTTGTGGATAGTTTTGTAAAAAAAGATCAAAATTAGGGAAAAGAGAAAGCTCAAAATAAAGAAAAAGTTTCTAAAGGAAGAATGCTTACTTTTTGCTAATATTCCTATTTTTCTCTGAAAACAGCTTTTAACAGAAGATGGACTAATGGAAAAATTCAAAATTAGGAGCTTATTATTTTTCATTTATCTAAGAAAAAGAGTTGGTTCCTAAAAGCTGCAATTCAGAAAAGACCCCTTTTTACACCCTCCTAGAATAGATTCCTTATCTGAATGGCTTTCTCCGTGAGGCATGATGAAGTTCAAGAACATCATCTAGTTTGAGAAGTGTTTTGCAGGCAAGTCAAAGAAGTAGGGCATGGAGACATCAAATAAATCTCTCTGTGATACTGGGTCAGGTAGCATTGTCCAGAGGTAACCGGCAAGTTATTCTGAAATTTTCCTCAAATGAAACATTCTTAACTATCTCTTCCACTGCATTCAGTGTGGTGGAAATTCTAGTAAGGAGATTTGTCTGATTCACTTGTATTCCCTATAGAAAAAGTGAACAAATATTCCCTGGTTTTATGTATCTTAATTGTGAAACACTTTCACCAAAACTAGAATTAGAGTATACAAGTAAGGTTGCAGTCATGCCAGCCCTAGTTTGGGCAGTGTAATATAGTGGCTTGTGTCAGTATGACTTCCATATCCAAAAGCAGATCAAACAATTCTAAGCAAATTGCAAATGTGGATAAACCAAAGGTTTTCTGTTTAGGCAAATGGCTAAGAACCAAACTAGAAAGTCAGCCTTATAAAAGTAAGGTTATGATGCTTTAATAAATACTGATATTTGATAACTATTTTAATCCAAATAATTATGTTCCTTGATGTTATCATTTGGAAAATAATTTGGTTTTGTGTAGACATATAAATATGCTGGCAGAATAGTATTATTATTTCAACAAGGAATTAATTATATGGGTAATTGTGGGAGGAGGAATTAACTGACCAGATTTTTACTTCCCACTAAAGTACTTCCTTCAGACATAAATTTACCTGTATTGTTTAGTGCTATTGGCCTGGAAAACAGAACTGGCAGTGCTTGTTTGGACAGATGACTTCAAGTGATTAGCGACCTGACATCAGATGCTGGCAGCAGGACACTAAAAGAACATGCTAATGTCCTCCATTTTGACATGCTGGCTCGATTTTGTAATGAGTTGGCACTATTTATGATTCCATTTTTATCTTTTAAATGCCATGACAGATGGTAGGTCCTATCGCCAACTCCATTGCCATCAAACTGCAGAAAGCATGAAATGTTGGTAGTTGTGAAATCAAACCATGCATCGTGTCCTCCAAACTTTGCCTGGGAATTGCACCCTAAATCTCATCAGAGTGAGAATATTGTCTGCTCTCCTCTCCTGAGGAAATTACAAAGCAGACATAAACCAGAAAAAAACAAATAACTAGAATCTCCCAAAGTTCAGAAGAAGGACATCTTTGACATAGGCAATTTCATCACCTGTGAAACTGAGCAGTGAATGAAATTCATGGTCAGTTTCAGTCGGATGTATATGCAGAACCTTTTTCCTATCTGGGATTCTGGAGAAAGCTGGAAGAATCTTCAGTTTCATGAACTGAATTATCCAAGTCTTCCACTAAATATTTTTTGTGACATCATCCAAAAGTTTTTACAGCAATCAAAAGAATGAGATAAAATTCACTTCTGCTGCAATCCTCCAGGCCTTCTGAGAGAAGGTTAAGGTCTTGACTGAAGGTGCTTTACCCCTTTTTTTCTTAACACAGCATTTATCATCATTATTCTAGTTTTGTATTTGATTTCAGACAGCTTACAAATAGCACAACCCGTTTACCAATGGCACAATAGCATTAGGTCAGTGTAGACAGATGTCTCTAGGTTCCCAGCTGGGAATACCATCCTCAGTAAACATATTTGTAACTGCTACATAGTCCCTGGTCTGCCTATGCTCATTCCCATCTGTTTCATGGCATAGTGCCAGTTTACAAGTGATCAAGCTCTAATCATCCAATGTTGGTGAAGGCAATGAGGAGTTTTAGATGGACAGTCTATGTGACACAGTAAGCTGCTCCATGACCTACTGAAAGTCACTCACAATCAAGTCATGCAGGCATACACTAGGTGTTAACTCTGTAATTTTAAAAATACTTCAAGCTCTGCAGTCAAGACACCAAGGGGAAACAGAGAATCCACTAAATGTCAGCCAGTCCCCATTTCACAGGTAGAAGAGTATTAGCAGGAAAGCAGCCAGCTAGGCTGACCCTCATACTGTCTGAAACAACTGTCCCACTCTAGTAGAGACAGATTTCTTTGCACAGCAGACTCTGCCCTGACTCAGGCAGAACATAACTGTGTGAAAACCACCTTACAAAATGTTTTTGCACAATGTTTACAGCATAATCACTGAAATTTATGTAGAAAGACAGGTAACTCATACATGCTATAAGTTGATAGGACATGAAGGATTGTGAGACATTTTCAGGATAATTTTTAGTTTCATATACCCTCAAAAGTTGTTTGGTTTTTTTTGGGTTTTTTTTTTTTTTTACAGGCATGAAAATGTTCCATGTAATTCTTTTCAGAAGAAAATACATAAATAATGATCTTCCCAGTGAAATCTAAGATGAAATTTAAAGGCTAAAAGATTGGTTTTATCCTTATTTTTCTCCACAACTAAATTTACTAAGAAATTCCTGCAGACAATGCTGTCACTAGTATGGCAAAAGCCCATACCCAGCTGGTAGGCTTCTGTCATGGTTTAACTGCAGCTGGCAACTAAGCACCAGGCAGCTGCTCTCTCCCTCCCCACCTGGTAGGACTGGGGAGAGAATTGGAAAGGTAAAAGTGAGAAAACTCATGGGTTGAGATAGAGACAGTTTAATAGGTAAAGCGAAAGCTGTGCACACAAGCAAAGCAAATTGAAGAACCAATTCACTGCTTCCTGTGGGCAGGCAGGTGTTCAGCCATCCCCAGGAAAGCAGAGTTCCACCATGCACAACAGTGACTTGGGAAGACAAATGCCAACACACTCCAAATGTGTTCCCCTCCCTCCTTCCTCTTCCCCAGCTCTAGACACAGAGTATGACACCAGATGGTCTGGGATATCCTATGGGTCAGCTGGGGTCAGCTGTCCTGGTTGTGCCCCCTCCCAGCTCCTTATGCACTCCCAGCCCAATCACTGGTGGTGCATGGTGAGAGGCAGAAAAAGCCTTGATGCTGTGTAAGTGCTGCTCAGCAGTAGCAAAACTGAGGCATCCTTATGTTATCTGCACTATTTACAGCACAAATCAAAACCACAGCCCCATACAAGTGAATATGAAGAAAACGAATTCTACCCCAGTCAACAACAGCAGAACTTCCAACAGATTTTCTCTACAGCCTTGGGCACCTTTCTCTTAGTTTTGAAAGGAAAACTATCTGTAGTGAATAATCAAATCTTTAGTGTATCTAAGGAAACATCACTACTTGAGAGAGAACCACAAGATACTATGTGGCTATTGATAGAAATTCCTAGCTTGGAAGAAGAACTGTGCAGATACGACCTTTCAATATGTTTATGTTATGGATGTCTAGGTTTTTAACATGACCTTATTTAATTAGTACAGTTCTTCCCAATATCTTAGTATTTCAGTGAAACTTTACTTGACTTTTGTAAAGAAATATAAATCAGTTCCTCTGAAGATATGAAAATTGAAAGATACAGTTAGTGCCTAAACAAATTCACAAAATGAGATAAGGCTGAATCTTTCTCCAGTTTGGCTTTTCAGACAGTTTTTGGGGAATGGGGTAGAAAAGATTTCTAACAGTGAACAGAAAGGAAAGAACCCCAAATCAAACCAGGCAGGTCATGCACTTCACATACCTCTTTCTATAAGCTGTATGTGCTGCTGCCAGGCAACCAAGTCAAGATAAATTTTAAGGATGTATAAAATATGTATGCCAGAAGCTACAGTAAGCATTCCAGGCAGCCTTTCCTTTTAGATCTGTTCCACCTGTATCTCAGCTGGAAGACTAGGTCAGTTCTGTTATGACTGTTGATCTTCAAGGCTTTTCCTCTGGCATCAGCTCAATCCCTGCCAGTGCATTGTAACTCCTGTCATATACCTGGCTGTCTGCTTTCATGTTTTTATGTTTTACATCCACTCCACTCAGTTTGTGCTCTGCTCCACCCAGCTCTTCTACTTTTGCAGTATCAACACAGGCAAGTCCTGTAGTAAAGGTCTGCATTATCATTTCATTTCAGTACATGGTGAATCAAGAGCAGATGCTGAAGACTCCCTTGCCTCTCTTTGCCAGATTCATCATCAGCAATGGACTGAGGACTAAGCATGGGACATTCAAGATCGCCTTGGAGGCAGCTGATCAGGCTTTGCCCATTCTGTCTAGGAACATGGGGTTAAGATTAACGGAAGGAGATATGGTACTTCTTACTCCTGATGTACTACAGCTTTCAGACCCAGATACTGCGAAAGAAAACCTTACCTTCCTCTTGGTTCAGCTCCCCCAGTATGGTCATCTCTATTATCATGGGACTGTGCTACTGCAGTACAATTTCACACAGCAAGATGTGGACAACAGGGATGTTGCATACAAGCATGGAGGTGGCAATTCCCAGATTGACAGATTTACATTTGTTGCCACAGATAGGACTAATCAAGGCTTCATTGTGAATGGGAGGGTGCAGAGTGAGCCAGTGGCATTCACCATTCAGGCAAGTGTGACCACAGGCCTATTTAAGAGAGATAAATAGCACGATAAGATCAAAAATATAGCAGTTTTGATGACACCTTGTACTTGCTGCAGTCTCTGATTTAACTGTGCAGCTAAAATGTTTGGTTTCTGTGTTCCTAGAATAATTAACTTGGGGAATTAACTACTTGCCAAAATGCATAAAGATAAGCAAGTAAATACTTACATGTTTAATACTTGCATGCTAAAAATTTTACATAGGAATCTCAACTATGGGAATGATTGAACTTTCTCCTTCTCTGCTTTCTCACTTGGTGCCTGACCCTGTGATTTGCATACATGGGTGCATACAGTGAGTATGACTGCTGATCTTCCTGTCACAGGAATCTTGAATTATAGCCACTTTGCTTCTCCACCTAGACATCCTGTCTTCTCTCTGAGAGTCTTTGTAAGATGCCTGCTCTGATTCTTCATTCTTTGCTGGAATCTTTCTGTTCACTTCCCCTGTTTTCAAGCCCTTCATACTTTGTCATAGGCTCAGGTATGTTTGCTGTGATATTTTTGTATGTATCTATGTGTCATGTTTCAGTACACAAAGTATGCCTGGTTTCATTGTGTGTCAAAATTCTGTGTTTCAAAACTGTGATACTAATGAAGACGCTGTTAATATTTCTGGTTGACAAAGTTTCAAGTTATACCATGAGTGAGGAATACTATTTCAACAGAGGGTGAGATAGGGAACAGTAACAACATTGTGGAATGCTAGAAGATTAATTAGAATTTGTTAAATGTGGCATTGTTATTATAAAACAGAGGCGACAAACCTTTGCTGCAGTTATATTTTGCTGTGAAGAAAATTACATAAAAAATGAGGACTATGGGAAATATGGGACATTAGGGCAGAGGTACATAGAATTTCTGTTACACTCTCCAGTGTGCTATACCCTGCTGCTTGTGACAAGTGATGGGCAATCTGGGCCTGGAAATTTCTCATGTGAAGTACAACTGAACTGGAACTCAGGGGTGTGTAGCAGACTGTGAGCCAAAGTGGCTATTGCCATCCTGATCTAGCAGAAGCAGGACAGAGAATATCTCGATGTTATAAAATGAATGTCTAACTTTGATTTAGGTGGATAATTCGGACAAAATGGCACCAAAAATTACTCATCTCCATTGCTTTTCTGAAGTGGAACTGCTGAAGAATGGTAATTATGGGATCTATATTACTGCCAGATCCCTGAGGGCATCTGACCCCAATACAGAAGATGACAAAATAATTTTTAAGATTTTGCAAGGTCCTCATTATGGCTACCTGGAAAACACAACAACAGGTAATTCCTTTTATAATCTCTATTTTGGACCATACCAGACCAGATTTCAATACCTACCCTGTTAATGTTTGCTTGATAGAGAAAATCAAAATTTCTTAGCAAGCTTTGGGCAAAGTTTGACTGTAGTAACAAAAGTTTTACAATGAAACCTGAGTCTTAAGTTTGTTATGAATCCTCAAAGTGTTTGAGATAATTTGTAATAGCTGCTGTTGAGAAACTTTTTTATTTCTATCAAGAAAAAAAATTAATATTGAACTTAGTCTTTTGATAAGCAGGTTACACATGAAGAAATTGATAAGGGCTTATGAGCAGATGTTACTGTTTATCTATAAACCCGCATTTCTCTAAGTTCAGATTCTCAGCAAAACGAAAATTGAAAAGAGTCAATAGGAACTACGTGGTTCTTATTAGCAAGAATTTGGATCACCTGCATTTTTCTTGTCCTTCCTAGGTGGATTCATTCAGGAAGGATTTAGCCAAAAGGATTTAAACAGCAAAGTCATACTTTATGTCATCAACCAATCACAAGAAGTGAATTCAGACAGCTTGGAGTTTCAAGTGACAGATGCCAGTGGAAACTCTGCAGCACCCCAAAGGTAGCTCTACTCATAGATGATATGAGCTCTGTTGCCCTGTGCTGGCCACCTCCCCGGGCAAATGAACATGTGCTAGACTTGAAGCCATACAGACATGGACATAGCTACAACTCAACCTGTCATTGCTTCTGTTAGAGTAGAGAAGGTTTATTCCCCTCAAGAAGGTGAAATACATGGTGAGCTCCAGATCAGGCTGTGTCACAGTTCTCAAGGGCCTTCAGGGCCTCACCAGGAAACATAATATGTTTCGTGGAACTTGGGCATTTGGAGATCTGAGATGCTGCATGCTGAAAAACAGGAGACTACTGCCTCATGAACATGGTCCTGCAGCTGGGGGTCACTCTTGCTCTTAGCTGATGGCAGTGCATTTTTCACAAACTTGAGATTACAATGGAAGGGATGCTCTCAAACAACAAAGCTATGAGCATCGTATTTCTGCAAAAGAGCACTGAAAGCAGGTGGAGAGCACACAGCATCTGCTTTGTCATCCACTGCACTGTATTAGACACACTATCCACTATCTCTTTGTGACATACAATAAGAAAACTTAGAATGTCATCCGAACTGTGCTTTGATGATAAAAGCCAGAAGTGCAAGTAGCTCTTCAGCAGAGGCAATGCTTCTCTTTGTTTCTGAAAATAGGACTGAATGTCCAACCAACTTATTTAATCAGAAGAAATGAAGAAAAAAAAAGCAATATGCTTTTTCTGGGCTAAACTGGCTACTCACAAACCAGGACTGATGATGAAGAAAGAGGAGCAGAGAGCTGAACCCAGGGGCAGAGCACTTCCCTGAACACTGGAGAGAGGGAGAGGGACTGAACTGAGCTGGAGGCAGCATTTATGCAGTTATGTACTGTGCCAAAAGATGTCCCTATACACAAACACATCTGAGCATGGACAGCCCAGCTGCTCTCTGCCAGCTTGCAGGTGAACCAATGCTAAACCACCATTATGTGATACCACTTCTCATGGGAAAGCTCAACTCCTTGTAAATAAATGGCAATCCACAGCACAGCTTTGGGAAAAGAGCAAAGAAAATCCCCCCTTTTTTT
>VWYO01015849.1:15885-32422 GCA_013400275.1 Rhadina sibilatrix
TTTTTTTTTTTTTTTTTTCCAGAAAATAGGCATTACAGTGAAGTTATCTGCTAGCACACCAAAGGAATTTTTTTTAGTGAAAAATAGTATTTTAATATTGGATTTAAAATTTTGTGAGATATTTTCTCAATTTAAAGTATTTATCACCTAATGATCACTGATCCAAAATACACAATTTATTGTTAATGTCCCCACTTTTATTTGAATGCTGGTGGACTACATCTGGTACATCCATCTTTTTTAGCAAAAATAAAGCAAATCAGCTTCTAAATGGGTTTTCCACAAAATTTGCATCAGGGGATAGAGGAGAAGAGTAGGAAACTTCCACTGGTGATAGAGCTAGTCAGCTGTGAAAGGCCTAGAAGTTTGTTTTAGTAAAGTTCAAATTGTAAATAGCTCAGCTTATTTTCCTTCTTTGTGCTTTCATTCATCCCTCTCTGACTTTCACATTTTTATCTCTCTAATTTTTATCACCACTTTAAAAAAGGAAAGATCTTTATTGACTAATTTTTGCAGCACACAATCATCTGAGGTTCAGACACTGCCCCCATTCTCCGTAAACAATTCAGTGCATAAGACATCTGCAATCATATAGGGGAAAGGCTGAGGAGTGAAGTATGAAGAGTACTGAAGTAAAGGGAAGAGAGAAGGCCCTTGCACAGAAGCAGAAAAGTCCTAGAGCATAGTGTGTAGGCTACAGTAGGAGAGTCAGAGGATAGGTGAAGGTAGATGGGTGAACGTTGGGTGATTGATCAGACAGGGTCTCCATGGTTTGCATCAATGAGGCCAATTTTATTGAACACACTGCTGGTTTATATACATCTCAAGCATGACCTAAAAATAACTACTTGCTTAAGCAATAACAACCATAACAACCTTTAGTTGTTTGGTTTTAACAAGTTGTTTCTTAGTAACATTGCTTAACTATGGGGTAGCACAGACTTGCACAGGCCTGTACTGTCTTGTATACCATGCACACCCTTATCTCTTCCTCCTTCAGGGTCCTGCCTGGACTTGCCAGGTCTTGTGGCCTGCTAAATTTAGCACATCTACTTCTGTAATGAGTCCAGCAGTACTTTGGGTCCTGCTTTCTAGCTGTATTCCCACAGGTGGAAAGGAGAGAGAGTATAATAAAACTGCAAGGCTAAACAGGATAAACAGTGATAACTTATCTAGGCCTGTTGTTGTTACAGACAAACTGCTTTTCTCAAAGTTACTGCAGAATCCCTCTGGCTGTGAAAAGAGGCTCAAGTGTGATTTAGGGCAGATCAGGGCTCCTCTGGAAGATATATTACCTGCCTCTTCCTAATCTGTTAAATCACACAAATATGTTGATTTGGAGACAAAGACTCAATATGTGTATTGGCTAAATCAGCAGTCGAGAGAAGGCTCCTCTCACAGGCTCTGGGCAGCAGGGGCTGGGGTGGCTGGCCAGGTGGCTTAGCTCTACACTCACATTCCTTCTTTCCCACAGGCTGCAGCTACGGTGGTCTCGAATTGAAATGCTACAGACTGAATATGAGGTGTGTGAAAACATGGGAGTGGTGTCTCTGAAAATCACCAGGGCAGGAGACTCGAGGGAGTCTGCCTTTATAACTGTGAAGGTAAAGCCAAAAGCTAACAACCTAAATTAAAAATAAGAAGTGCAGCCTGTTATTTTATTCCTCAGATGTAAAGGTAATTCAGTAATCATCAAGTGATTCAAGTGATTCAATCCATACTTACTGGGACATTGTCCTTGCTACTACAGATGGCTGAAACATTTCTGACAAAATTTCTTCAGTTTTAAGTAAAAATACTAATTAATCAAACCTGGAATGTTTTGGAGCAGCATTTCAGTTTTGAAAAAAACAGAGCAGGCAATTTCCTCTGGCACTATGCTCAGAAACTTGGTTTCCAGGATCTGCCACTTTTAAATCCAGGCTTTGGGCAATCTGTGGCCTTGGGGCTTTTGTTTTGCTTTCTCAGGCTGGAGGAGTCCAGGAGGTATGGCGGCTTCAACTACGCAGCTGGGTAGACAGCTGCATCACATACAAAATCTTACTTACATAGGTAGTAGTTGCAGTAGTTTCCATTTCTCTTCTACTGCCCACAGCCTAGGAAAACCCCCAATATCTTGAATGACTGCCTCTGTCTTATGTCAAAAAAAGACTAGACTGAAAGCTGCAGGCTATAATTTTATAAAACAGGTTTTGTGCAACTTGCCTCACCAATTTTATCTTTCCTCATAAAATGGAAATTCAAGTATTTCATTAGCTCCTCTTGCTAGAGAAATACCATTTCCCCCCCTCACAGTTTCTCAGGATTATAGCCCTACTTAGAAACATAACTTTGATTTTTCTTCTACTGAAGTTAGTGGGAATTTTGCTAACGAAGCCATCAGGGGCCATCCTATCCTACACTTCACAGACTCTGGTGACTCTACTCTAGGAGTTATTTGCAGAAACCAGTGAAAATGATTCCAGCATCAAGAGCTGGAACATGTACACTGTATGAAAACTGGTGTCCTCTGGTACCTCCCGTGAAAATTCAGGGAGTTGCTGGAATCCTGATATTTACATTTGTAGAATTCACATCTATCCTAATGAGTCTTTGAGGATGACAGAAGGCTCTGTGCAAAAAAGCTTCTTTCAAGCTATCTTGAAGGGCCAAATAGGAAAACAGTGCCAGGCTGTTGCTGTGCTTCTGAGATGATAGGATGTGCTTGTCCAGGAGCCAGGTGTGGCAGGGTCCAAAGGCATGGTGAGCAGCAGTGTTACCTGGTGTTGTCAAATAGCAATCTGAGAGGGGATTGAGCAAAATTATAAGATAGGGAAGTTTTTTTTATTAGCATTTTTTAAGCCAAGAGCAAGGACAGAATGACAGTTGCACATAAGAAGGTTTATTCTTCAGGTGTTTATCCTTTTTTTTCCAGCCTGAGTATATGTATGGGTTGGCCTGTCCATTTGGGATGTGCAAAGTACCTTCAGCATGCAGCAGAATGCAGTGGTTCAGTGAAATGGGTCACAGCATGGCATTTACTGTTTGATTTCTTTTCAGGTCAATGAAATATCTGCTAGGCTGGGAAAGGACTTCACTGTGACTCCCTCTAGGCTTGTTCAGTTTGATCCAGGTATGAAATAGCACACTGAATAACTCTAAATTCACTAATTTTGGAGGAGGAAACTCTTGCTTTGGAGAGTGCAATCTATTACATGTCTGTAGCTAGAGAAGCTGAATAGTATTGAAGACTTGGGCTCATTATTTGGAAGTACTGTGGGCTTCCTTAGTTAAAATAGCAAAAGTGATGAAATGATGTCTCCTAATCTCCTAATAACTAGTCTGGATAGGACTCACCCCTGTGAGCTGAGCTGTGGGATGCTTTAAAGACTTCAGTCATTATGGGTAAAGCCCAGGACACAGGTCGAATTTAGATTAAACTGAGAACAACTTAGGTTATTCAAGATGGCCAAGACCTTCTTTCATTCACATACAAGCCTGAAGTTACCCAGTAAAAACAAGGAAACGAGAAAAAAACAATGGTAAATATTGTCTAAAAGGTTGCACTTCAATCTAACATGGTTTTTGATCCCTTTGCAGGTATTTTAAATAACTGTTCCATCCTTTAACTTAAGCTTTTCAGATAAAAATGCTATGATATATTTTCTCTTGAAATTCACAGTGGAAGTCCTAAATCTATGTATTGCAGTGCAATTTTGCACATGTACAGCAGCTTTTTGTTACAGTGTGTGCACTTCAACTGAATCGTCACTGCCCAGGAACAAATTCAAACTTAATGTTATTTGGAAGAACAGCAGGAGTTCAGCCGGTCGGTAGGAGCACAATAGTATACACAATCTACTCCATTCTAGCTGCAGACATGTTAATTAATCTGTTTCTTTGACACCCTGATTGATTGAAATAGCACTTAAAGAGTAATTAAAATGTTTATTTCTCTTAGGAGTGTCAACCAAGATGTGGAATATAGCAATTACCTATGACAGATTAGAGGAAGATGATGAAGTCTTTGAAGTAGTTCTGAATTCCCCTGTGAATGCTGTTCTTGGCAGATGGACAAAAGCTGTAGTCAAAATTTTGGACTCAAAAGGAGGTATTCTGTTTTGATCTTCATAACTAAGAAAGTGGGACAATCTTGGCTGAGTAGCTACCTATTTTCAACCACAAGTTGTTCCTAACACTCACTGTTAGATCAAACTGCCTAATTTCTTTTTAGAGAAAACAGGCTTGACAGTTGCAGGCCCTTTATTCTGTCATAAAGTCATATGCAACCTCCTAGGAAACACAGCATGGAGAAAGCAATGAGTACAAAATGAGAAAAGTGCCAGGAATGATACCACTTTTCATAACAACATGAATTCAGTTCTCATTTATTAAAGTGGGAAAATTTGGTTTTTCCCAATTAGAATATTTTTCCAGTTATTATTTGCACACCCTCTAAAAGAAACGTAACAAATTAACCCATCTCTTAGCAATATATTTTTCAATGCTGAAAAGTCCACAACTTGACAGCAAAGAGTTTAGTCATTGACAACTGCATTATCATTGTGGTTTTCAGTGATCAAATGTGGTGTACCTAAAATCAAACCAAAAAGGAGGCAACACCAGAAACAAAAACATAGGAAAACTGTAGAAAAATAGAAATTACTAGAAAAGCAGCTGCATACTCTGACCTTTAAAGAGTGTTTTTAGTTCTGGTGCTTAGTGAAACATTTAAAAAATATCCACGTTGCAATGAATTACGATTCATGTTACAAAAAGCCCCTTTAAAACTTCAGATTTGTTTCCTCCTACACTACATCCCTAGTGTAAATCAGGACTTAATTGATGCAACGAGTTCATTGAAACAAGTGTCCTGGATTTCCAAGAAGCTTCTCTGGACATGATGGAAATATCGTGAATGGTAGTTAGATATATATTCATCTGTATATCCACAGCCAAACCCCCCAGCACTTCAAAGCCCAGTATAAGCATGAAAACAGCTATTTTCAGCAGATGCTTGGTTGAAATTCTGACCTGTGGGTAGACAGCTGCATCATATACAAAATCTTACTTATATAGGTAGTAGTTGCAGTTATAGTCATAGATGACCCCAGAAATGAGGGTGACTGAACAAACAGCAAATCAACTACTTCAAGTAAAGGGATCATCTAACTTTTAAGCTGTTTATGTTCCCATGTCAATGCGACCAGTTATCTGCAGTTAGAACTGACCATCTGCCATATTTTATGCTTTCAGGTCAATGCAGCTATTCCCGTTCTTCCAGCCAAAGCAAGCATGACTTCTGGGGGAGAGGCACGCAATTTCCAGTTTCCTTGGGCTCCTCATCACCTTCCAGGCTTGGCAATATTTCCTTGGAAGAGGTCCCACTGCCTCTTCCCAAAGGGATGAGAGAGCATGGAGGGGACCTGTGGCAGGAGCACAGCTTGGCGAATCGGTCAAGGACCAGGATGAGAGTAACTGGAAATGGCAGAATAGTAAGGCACTTCTGTAGCTCAGTGATGAACTGATTCTTGAATTTATTGTGATGTGATAACTTAATTTAACTGTCATTTTTGTAGCAATTCTATCTGACCATACAATAGCTATGAACCACATGAGTTTGTTCTGAGTCAGACCTGGGGACTATTAAAAAATACTGTATGTAAAAAGCCAAAACCAAACCAGCCTGATTTTGAGGATCCATGTATGCAAGAGAGCAATAAAATCAAGACTTGGGGAAGGAGCTTCAGCAATTATGAAACTTCTAATCTTGTAAAAACTATGAATAAGTTAGAAGTTGGTAGAGCCAGGCAAATGTATAGAAGCTGTGCATCTGGTACCAAAGTTACAAAGCTCAAAATACTGTTATTTTAATCAGGGAATAGTTAAAGAGCTTAAAGAGCTTAAACAGGGAACAGTTATTTAAACCTTTTGCCTGATTTTCCTGCTCAAGCTACATTGATTTAGCTAGGTATTTAGTAACTTTCTGCTATTGCGACCTTAAAAGTTACTGGAATCTGTTTTTATGAACACTGAACATCACACTCCTAATTTGTGCTTTTTAATGGTTCCCCTCAGAAATTATATATTTCTATACTAAGAGATAGAGAACTAAACCCAAGACATGCTCTGCATGTTTGTATAACCTAGCAATAAGTGTTACATAAATTCTTCTTGTTTCTATAATACATGAATATACACATCTCATTTTGCTGTTCTACATTTTTCAGGTTCATCCTTCATCTGTATTTAGAAATGAAACTGATGTGGTTTTCAAAGTAAGAGTATTATGGGAATTGGTTGGACATTTCCATGATTTCTTTCTGATTCTGTTGTTTGTATGTACTAACCCTCTCTTTTCCTCTCCTGTTCTTGTGTGCAATACTGTAAAATGAAGTATCATGGGATTGTATCACTCAAAACAGAGGATGACACCTCCTCAGCTGAAACCAACCAGAAGGCACAACCACAGATAAATGTGGTCTCCTCTAGGAAAACAGAAATCCCACAGGGTGATAAGGCAGAACTTGCAGCTGAACCAAGATCAAGACATAAGGTATGAACCTTTTTTTTCCATGGGCATTTTCACCATCTGTTTTCAGTTGTGCTCTATTCCAAAATGATTTAACACCTAGAAGAGTTTTCATGGCATAGAATTCTAATATAATACCTAATTGATCTGTTTCATTTCACTTGATTTGTTGTAATTATTTTCCTTCAAATGTTCAAATGACATTTTCTCTTTCCAGGACTTTCACTTTATTCAAAAAGCTTGTACATCAGATTTAAAGGGTCTCTTGCATTATGAAGAAAGCACACAGAAGTTATTTCAGTGTGATGGGAAAACATGGAAACTATGGAATTTCCAAAGCAAGGTAAAAATATAGCCATGTATAGGTATCTATGTCAGAGCATGGAGTCTACTGTTGGTGATACCCTTAAGCACAGGACCTTCCTGTAACTGTTATTTACTTGAACAGGGAATAAATTTTATCAAGACTCAGGTTTGCTTCCAACAGAAACAAAAGTTTCCCAGGAACATGATGAAGACTTGACTGCTGCAGTTGCTTTTCCTCTCTCAGTCATCCACAGGTGCTCCTGGAAAAACCACATGAGCACTTGTGTCTTGGTGCCTGTGATGACATGGGCATAACACAGTGAATAAAGTCTGTGGGAGAATAGGTGAAATTTAGTAAAATAAGCATACTTAGGTATTCTGTAAATTTACATTTCCCCCACCACTTAAGATTTCATGCTGAATTTTGTTTCCCTGCACAGACTACATAGGAGACAGAAAATGGTGTCCAAACCAATGTAAAATCTTTAGAGAATTTTTTGAACTGAATACTACTGTCACCATTAAAGCTACTAATTATAAATTTTAGGATCCTCTGTCAGGCATTATTTATTTAAATCTTTTAAGCGATGCTGTAGCTTTATTTATAGACCTCAAAGTTCATACTCGGTTTAATTCTGGACACTAGTGCACAGACAATCTGTGCATAGGCAGAAGTCTGTTTTATCTCTTCTTCTTTTATTTTAGGGGGTAACTATGAAGAAATGTCCCTCTGGATGGACTTACCATGAGGGCAGCTGCTACTTCCTGGTAGTGAATCACAAGGTCACCTGGAACACTGCTGCTCAGGCTTGCAGACAACAGTAAGAGATCATCATGCATTTGCTGTGCGGTGCTGTTGCCCTGAGCTGAATGTTGCACTTGAGGCCAAATTTATTTGGATAAACCCAGCTTTGGCTTTTCTGCACAGCTCCCCCCAAAAATTGAACAAATCCTGAGATTTGAACATAGTGGACAATAGAAATATCAGTCTCATAATGTTTCAGGTGGTGATGCTGTCTGAATCACAGCATGAATTCCCAAAGCTGTCCATTGCAGTGAGGATACTCTCCTAATTGGAGAGTTAGTTTGGAAGAATAAAAATTCAGAATCAGTAGACCCAGAATTTCATTCTCTCTTACCCACCACTTCCTTAGCACTCCCTCCTCTTGATACAGCAATGGTGAAATATTGCCAGCTCTTGTGCGCCTCATTATATTTTTCTGAAGATGCAGCTTTGATGATTCTGTAACTACTTGAAAACTTTTGCATTCACTTTAAGAGTGCATTTCTGACTTTTTAAAAGGATATTATAACAACAACAACAATAATAAAAACAGTTGTCTCAAAGTAGGAGATAAAAAACCTGCCAGTCTTGCTTTCCGGACACTTGCTTTGAGATTTTAGCTGTAGGAGTTTCAGGTTAGCACTGGAAAAATGTTATTCATAGTAACATGAAGCTTGTCCGAGGGTAGGCATGCTCTGTACATTGTTCTGAATTGTGAGCACCAGGTTGAAAATCAAGCTGAAAAATAGGAAGGAATTAAACAGACCTCTCCACTACTCCATACCTCTCCATTACTCCAAAGGAAAATTGAAACAGGGGAGAGTTTGAAATGATAGAAACAGAATATGTTCCATAAGTAGTGGAAGGACATGAACCATGGCCAAGCATGCATAACAAGCATTCATTAATTTCACTCAGTTATGGCAGAGTATGTTGTCTTGGTAACATGAAAAAGAAAAGTCTTTATACTACTGCCTCCCAAATAATGGAAGATATTTACTAAAATGTAAATATTATATGCTCTTGTGAGCTCACCCCAAAATTATGTTATTACTTGGTTTACTTACAATTTCAGCTCCTGAAATTCTTTCTTATTATCTGCTTTTATTATGTTACTTGTTAGCGAACAAAGTAACATAATAAAAAATTATGAATATTTCTATTTTTTTTTCTGAAGGCTTCAATAGTGAATTGATCTCTTGGCTACCAGGAGGTTTCCTATCTTCTAAAAGAGTGTAATCTTTGTGACCCATATTTTTTGTGGGCAGTAGCTTCTTGATGAAGGTTATAGAGTGCAATGTGGATATTAAGCTGAATAAAAGTAAATAAATGTAAACAACAGTGACTAAATTACAGTGTTAAAAAAAACTACACAGAAAATCAAGGCATATCACTGAATCCACAAGGAAATGAATCCTAGTGTGGTGCTAATTCAATTATTGCCATACTAGCATAGACTAAGGAATATTTATCCTGGTTAATGGAGTACTCCTTGCCTCCATCTGGAACCGATTTTCAAAAGTACAGCTCCAGGAACACGCTAAAATATGGTACAAGAACATAACTTATTGAATTTTATTTTGTGCTTTTCCCCAGCTCCTCTAGCAATCATCACCACCACTAATTGTGGTGTTTCTGTTATTAATACTGATTCTATTGACATTTAAATGTTTCCAACAGGGAAATAAAACTACCATGGAGGCCAGTCCTCAATTTTCAATAGAACAAATAAACTAGATATTAAATGAAAATATCAGAATTGACTTTCAGTAAATCAGCCAACTTCCATGAAAAAGAGAATAATTTTTATTATTAAAAAAATGGCATAATTTTAAGCTCCTATTCATCTTGCTAGAATTTTTCTATTATACAGAACAGGGAAAAGGGCCCAAGCATTGTAAAAGTTGATTCACTAACAGCCTACAAGTAACCAGCCTCCTACCCTTTTTGAGACAACCCTGCAGTCCTGAGATGATGGATTTGGGAACAGGCTATACAAAATGTATGCAGAAGTAGGCAGGATGAAAAGTGCCTGGAGAAGGGCCACAAGGATGATCCAAGGACAGTAAAGCCTGCCATGTGAAGAAAGAAGGCTTGAGGGGCCCTTGTCATCATATTTCAGTATTTAGAGTGTGGCTAAGAAGAAGGTGGAGACTCCCTTTTTATAAGGAATCACATAGAAAAGATGAACAGCTACCGGAACAAGTTACTTCTGGGAAGATTCCAATTACACACAAACGAATTTTTTTTTTCACTATGAGATCAGCCGTTGGAAGACTCTCCCTAAGGATGTGGTAGATTCCCCAACATCAGACACTTTTAAGGTTTAGCTAGACAGAGAGCTGGCCCATCTTGTCTGGGCTGTCCTTTTGCCAAGAAAGGTTGGAATCAGATGAACATTGAAGTTCCTTCCAACCTGATAGAATCTCTGATTCTATTCCATCAAAGTAATGCTATAAATTCATTGTGGAAGCAGTTGTTGTCCGTACATAACTACATTTGCATATACAGGCCTATTTGAGTTTCTGTTGACATGCATTGTATCCATCTGTTATAGGTGGTATACAACCCTTTTCTTTAGCTTCCAAGCAGACAAAAATACGTGCCTTGATGCAAGTTTCTGTATGTCAGTGTTAAACTGGAGATGGGGAGGACAGGGAAATATCAGTTAATTGCTGTGAAAATCTTGCACTATGTCTGACCCTTCTCCAATTCATTGGAGAGAAAGATGGTTTAAGAACTCATTTCTCTAGCTTTGTTTTTATGCATGAAGAGGCTCTTGGCAACGTGAAGAGAAGCATCTGGGGGATATTACGGCTGAGTGATCCCACAGCAGCCTGATTTAGAAGCAGTTTTGATGATTTATGCCACAGCTCTTGTTTATCCAATAGGAACATGCCCTCCCCAAGGGTCGGCTTATTCGTATGTGAGATGGTTTCACTGCTGCCACTGAAGAGATGGAAGAACTGGATAGATAGAACCCACAGTTGTGTCTTTTGCCTTGTTAGTCGTATTATACCTTTTTTGAAGTTGAACATTTAATTAAAGCTCAAATATAGTTAGATTTCAGGTTCTTTACTGCTAGCTGTGTAAGGCAGGACTTGATATGTTGTCTGATGGTACTATGCATGTGGCTACATGTGGCCTCAGTCCTTGGGAATCACAGGCAGAACCACATCTAAAGTAATAGATTAGATCCTTTATGATGGCTTAGTGTTCCCTAGTGAAAAGCAGTACAGCAGCCCTCTTCTCCTAGTACTAGTTCTCTAAGTGGCTGGTTTAACTCACGTTACTGTGTGCATGACTCCAGCAGAGGGATCCAGGTACCAAGAGTAATTTTAAAGGCCTTGTGTATGCTAACTTACAACTGCCAGTCTGGAAGTGCAGGGCTCCTGCACTTCACTCCATGATTGTGTCTGCCACTCTCATCTGAATGTTCTGAATGACGCGAGGTGTTGTAAGCAACACTAGAAACCTATTTCAAGGCATCAGGATGACTCCTTAGGTGACCAAACAAAAGACTGAGATAAGCACAGCCTTTCAGTCACCCCCTACCCCCTTCAATATCACGGATTTACTACAGCAGTTTAAATAAAATCTTGTGTCCCGTGGAGACCATCATACTTAGTCAAGTGTGCTTTTGCTGATGTTAAATTTACTAAAATGGTACAAGACTCTTAAATGTACCAGACAATTTAATGGAAAATCAGTAAAGTTTTTTGCTAAGTGTTTTCCATATAATACTTCAAGGTCAATAGCTGCTCAAAATGTTTCCTTAATTTGTGCAACTGCTCTAAGATAAAGGATGCTCTTGACTCAATACAAAAAATTATTAAGCATGCATGAACAATTTTAAATGGATGATTTAGCACAGAAAAAAGTGATGTGTGTATGTTTGTTGTGGCTTCTTTTGGTGTTTGTTTATTTGTTTTTGGTTTTGTTTGGGTTCTTTCCCTAATAAGGCATTATAACCTCTTATCTTGACTAATTTACATTGGGAAGTGTTGGATGCACACAACTCCATAAATAACATTATCTTGTAATTTCCGCTGTCTGATGCTATGCTTCGAGGTTCAGTGAGTAACATCATGGAAGAGCTCTGCTCTTTCAGATCGTTCTCATTTCCCTACAGTACCTAACCCCCTAATTAAATATTACAATTAGAACAGTTGTTCTCTCTTCAGTAATGTGTTTCTCAAGCTGAACTTAGAAAGCATTCCTACAGAGAAAATATTAGATTACATTATAATTATTGTAGTGTTTTCCTTTCACAGTGATGAAGTCTCTCCCTGGTACATGGACAGAAGTCTGAAACTGTTATTGCTCAGACCAGACCCGTATGCCATAAATGATAGAGCAGTTACTGACATATTTTGATGCTTTTTGGTTTCACATTTTCTAGGATCGGATGTAAAATATGCTTACCTAATGTAAATTACTTAGTTTCTGGGTTTTGAGTATCCTTAAACAGAAGCCAGAAAAAATGCTCTATTTTTGTTCTTGCTCACCTAGTAGTGATAGCATAGAAACTGCTGCACAAACCTCTTCTCAAGTCCATTTGGTCAGTGCAAACACAGCCACTGTGAGGCAGAAGAGAATCCTGCTGCTGAAGTAGTTAGCCTGGAAGGGCACCCTGAATTAACTATGGCTGCTTTACTGGACTCTGTAGGAGAGGATGGAGTACAAAACTTCTAACGGTGTTTATCAGCGTAACAGCTTTGCTCCTAGCTCATCAGAGATTCTGTGCCTGGCAGATTGGCCCAGAAGGGTGGAAGACTGTCACCCTTGGGACATACAGGCATGTTTCCCCATGATGAGAGGCACAGTTGAAGCCCTGCTGGCACCTTTACTGGGTGCAGTTTTGGGGGCGTCTGCCACAGTGGATGCACAAGCCTGACCCCTACCAGACAGTTCGGAGGCTGTTCTGCCACATGTCTAGGCGAGGAGAGTGTACACAGGTGTCAGTGTGATCCTTCACATGCTGTTCTCTGGTGTCCTGGGAACTCAGAGAGCCCCTGTAGGCCCGACATTACTGCACAGTGTTTGCCCCAGGGCAGCTGTGATTGCACAGGTGAGGGCTAACATCCAGCTGCCCTGCTGGCTGATCCATCATGCAGTGTGGAGCAGAGGGCAACTCCATCTCCTGCTGCTTTGGTTGCAGGGATAATGGAATAAGACTTTGCAGCAGGAGTATCCGCACTCAGAAACACACAGAATTTATTTCATATCCTGACCCTGTGGGCCCAGATTAAGGAATGGTCCAGATTTCATGCAGTAGGGACTGTGCAGAATATTGTGGACTACTACTTTGAACGTATTGTGGACTACTACTTTGAACTTCTCCTCATGTAAATTTTTCCTGCTTCCCTATCTTGTATGGCATCATAGGGAATCCATGGGATCAGTACTCTTAGAAGACCTACAGGGCAATAACAGGAATGGAGCTCCAGGCATGGATCTCTGACTAGGCAGAAGGCGTAATGGTGGGCTTTCACTCTAACACCTGTTCATGGTCTCCATAGTGAAATCAAGTCTGCCATGCTGTTCTTCAGGCCTGGTTGCTGCCTCAGCTCTTAAAGAAGACAGTCATCACTTAATCTGGAGCAATAATGATCTTCTGTCTCTGTTATCTGGCAAAAGTAATGAAATTTGCAAAATCCTTACAATACCATTTACTTGTTGTGATGTTAGAAAAATTTTTTTGCTCTCTTAAAATGTTTTTATGAGCAGTGTTGTTTGCTCTGGCTCTATCAACTGTCACCCAGGATATTCTGAGAGACTGAAGGGGTTGCCATCACTTTTAGACTGAGAAGCAGCCAGAAATATGGGACAAAAGACATGTCAGCATCAGAGGTTCAGCATCAGAGGGATGGCAACACCAGGTGTGACATGTAAAAGGGTGATTCAATATCAACATAGACACAAAGATGGATAAATAAGAAAGTGGAGCCACTGATGGCTGACAGTGCCCGGCAAATGTGAAGGCATTTGTCTCTTAATGCCTAAAGATTTAGCCTGATCTCTAAATGACTTAAGAGTAGCCTGCTGGTGCTTGTATGTTTGGTACTGGCTGGAAGACTTCTCAGTGGCAAGGTGACTCAGTGGCTAGGGTTTGCAAAACCTCCTTTGAAGCCAGCATACTATAAATACAAACACAGAGCTAATGCATTAATTCAGAAATAGTGTGCTTAATATAAACCACAACTTCTCTCCAATCTGAACTAAATGTGTAGTCACTGCAGACAACCCTCTGAAGAATGCACTGCTTTTCAGAGCCATTTCAGATACCAAATTTCTTGTTATGAACAACTGGGAGAACCCATGGGATTCTCATGGGGACAGTAAATGTAGAACCCTACATTTACTGAATGCAGGAGGATTGAGAACCAAAACATCTCAGCTGAAACCCCAAATTGAAAAGGAAAAAAAATGCAAAAAAAGAAAAGATTGGGATAGGGGGGAGGGGGTAGAGGGGAAACATAAAAGCCTCAGTGTTGATTTTAAAGGATGTATGCAACTGTGACAGAGGAGATTTGGATTAGATATTATGAGAAGGTTCTTCACTCAGAGGGTGGTCAGGCACTGGAATAATCTCCCCAAGGAAGTGGTCACAGCACCAATCTGATTGAGTTCAAGAAGTGTTTGGACAACGCTCTCAGGCTCGTTTTGTGATTCTTGGGGCTGCCCTTTGTAGGGCCAGTAGTTACATTTTGATGATCTTTGTGGGCCTCCTTCCACTCAGGACATTCTATGATTTTGTGATTCTGTTATTCTCAGGACCACATTACCACATAAATGTATTATTCAAAGCTTCAGTATTGTCAAAACATGATGTTAAATTTTTTTTCCTGCTCTACTATCAAATAGGTGAAGTTGTATTTTTCAGTGGCTTGGATTTCAGTGTAGGAAGTTTATTATTTTATGGAAAATAAGGTATCAAAAATTGTGCCAATAATTTTTGATACCTTGACTCAAAATAATAGTTTGTGAGTATGAGGCACATATTTCCTCTGTACATTTCCTTCCGTTGCCCAGCTGATTTAATTTTTCTGCTAGAAAAATCAGACTATGACTTTGGTTCCTCCCCAAGTAATCCATGATTTTAACACTTCATCTTCATGTAATTAATTATTCCTTCATGCCAGTAGGTTGTGGTTTTCCTGTGACTCGTTATTTATATGCTTTATACTACAATCAACACCCGTTGTTGATAAGTTGATGGGAGCTGTCTGTCACTCTGTGGAATGCTAATTACTCTATCCTCTCTTGTTGAGCCTAGATACCTGGGGAATCTAACAAGTGTGGCTAATGAACAACACATGCAGTGGCTGTGGGACTTCAGTGGAAGGATGCCCTTTTGGATAGGCAAGTATATTGGCTGCAAGTCTCCTCTGCACATTGCAGTTCCTAAACACACTGAAAAGCAGAAGCTGCTGCAGCAGTTGAAGCCCAGTTTTCAAACATTGTATTGTCGTCGAATTTCTGTTGCTTTTATTGTTTCAGTGCAAGGCATAAACCAAACGCCATAATTTACCTGGTTACTTTTGTAAGTCTTTATAAAAAAGATGAGTTTATCATTATGTCTATTTCTGGATTGTTTTTGTCTTGAAACCTTTCCTATTTTGACACAAGCTGATGAAAATAGTTCTGGTGCAGCTCCTACAATTCTGTTTATCTCATCTTTATTTTGACTGGTACTTTATTTATCACTAATTTAGCTTTTTTGTTTGTTTTGTTTTAACCTAAATAATTATTTGTGTTACTCCTAACTTAATGGTGTCATTTTTTGTTAGAAGTATTATGAATTAATTAGATGATAAGCTAAAGAACATTTCATCCTATCATTTCAGAATTAGCTAGTTCTTATTAGGCACTTTACATTTAATGACAAATTGAAAGAATTTAGGTCTTCGTAGTACCTCCTTTCTGTGAATGACTGCCTTAGCCCATATACTAATGCTACTGCTTTTTTCTAACCCTTCTTGTTTCTGCTATACTGTCCTCAATTTGGTTCTTTTTCTCTGATTCTAAAACACAATTATTAGCTCTTAGTAATTCTCTGAGATGGACCTACTAGGTATACTAAATTAACTTCAAAAAATGCAGTTAGTTTTGGATGCTGTTTAATGGTATCATAATTCTGTGAACTTGAAAGACATAAACTTGTTTGACAAAGATAAATACTACAAATTGTTATGCCAATTTTCTTCTTTTGGTCTCTCCTAAGAAGACAGGCTGTGTATGAAATGATGACATACATATTCGTCATAGTATCCTGGAGGTTAGGGGAAAAGATATGTTTTATATTGTACTAATTAACACAAGCTAATTTTACAACTGTTGATTTAAACAGTGTAAATCAGGTTCCACAAAGTTCTGCAGAATTTTATCTTCAGAAGGAATCTTCTGACTCCTTGCTTCCCAGACCGCTTGCTATTTCAAGTGTCAAAAAAGAAACCTATGAGGTGATAGACCCATAATAGATGAAATGCAAAAAAAAAAAAAAATTTTAGATATGCAGCCTTGCAGAAAGGTGTATTTTCCTTTATTCATATGGCACTAACTGTGATTCAGATGGATGAATTAAATCCTAAATTGTGTTTTGTTTGTGTTCTACCAGATGATTTCTTTTTCTCTCAGCATGCAATTGTATGCATTTTTTAATGAAAAACAACTTATAGATCAGCATGACTCTCTTGGCATCTGGGTCCAGTGACAATAAACATAACTGATTTCACACAGGTTTGAATGACCAAGTCAATCCTGGACACTGGGAGTGGAATGGAGGAGAACCTGTAACCTACCTAAACTGGAGAAGAGGCTCCTACCACTTTCCAGTGAGAGGAAGAAATTGTGTATTTGTGCAGAAGCGAGGAAAATGGCAAGCAACTGACTGCAAGAAGGTCAAACCAAACAGCTATATATGTTCAAGAAAG
>VWYO01015849.1:41918-55079 GCA_013400275.1 Rhadina sibilatrix
TTTTTTTTTTTTTTTTAAGAAAACTGAGATTAAGTCTATTTGGAATATAATGATTATGTGCCCAGTCCAATCCCTGTAGTCAATTATAGTCTATGCAGTTGATATCACCACAAAGAAACTTGCAAATGCTTGCTATTTTTATCTTCAGAATGACTATCTGAGCTTGCTGCCTGAGCTGGGATGCCTTCTTGTAATGCAGGCAGGCTTTTTCCTAAGCAGAGAGGCTAAGGAGAGACCTGCTACCTCTACACAGTTATATAGACAGCTGACTTCAAAACAATATTCAGATATTGACTAAACTCTGCCCAGATATACCACATCCCATATCTTACCACCTTTGCCTCCTAGAAAGCAGCCATAGCATCCTATTATAGGCATGAAGGAACAGTTTTAGACTTTCTTGGCAGAACCAGAGCTGGCATGATGCTTTTGGGTCTCATCAGATCCTAGGTAAAACCATCCAAACCCCAGTAACTAAAACCAGCTTGACCTTCACCTAGAAGTGAAGAGAGATCTTTTATCAGCCTTTGGGTTGTGGAGCAGTTCACAGAGTGACTTGCTGGCAACCACTTTGCTTCACTCTTCTTTCCTACTCATCTGTAAATAATAATTTGTGCATTTACATCTGAAGGCCCCAACAGCCTTTCTTCTTGCTGTATGTTACGGGATAGAATGGTATGTACCAGGAGTGAATTCTGATCCTGAAGAGGTTTTTTTTTTTTTATTGCCATTGCACTGCAATGTAAGATTAGCAGCAAAATATCTCTACATATCTGTCAATACTAAGATTTTTTATACATTCCTTGTTAACATTTACACTGCAGCAATAACCCAGGCCAGTTTAGTTTAGAGAGTCTGGGAAGCCAAATTATTCCAGTTCTACACTTTACTTATTTTTTTATCTGTGCATTATCAGAGACATCCTTAGATGACCTGCAAATATGTATCTTGCTTCAAACAGCCGAATTTCATGTTTGAAAGCTGTTGGCAAATGTGTCAGATTCCCTTCATCAACATAATACAATACAATACAATACAATACAATACAATACAATACAATACTACTATACTATCCTATACTATACTATACTATACTATACTATACTATACTATACTATACTATACTCTACTCTACTCTACTCTACTCTACTCTACTCTACTGCATAGGTCTGAATATCAGCCTGGTTTTGGGGCTCTTCACAAACTAAAACAGAGATGAAAAGAAGGAAAACTCAAAATTTAATATTCTTGTCATTGCTGAATAGTTTTGAGTGACTTACCAATACACATCAGATACAAGGTATTTTAGTTACAAAAGTCAAGGGCTTCAGTTCAATTTGTTGGCAAACACAGATATGGTGTGAGGAATCAAATTGCAATTCCAGGCAATAAATTAAAGTCAATCATACATCTAGTACATACAACTTAGTTTTTTTAAGAGTAACACAAACTTTAGAGTCTATTGGTAGAAACAAGAATGTGTGGAGATTTGAGAACCTAAATGGCAAATAATCGGAAGAAGAATTTCTTTTTTGCATTTTTATATTAGGATCACTCATTGCAATGTTTGTTGAAAATAATTTTTCCTTCTCCCAAAACTTTTCTTTATTTGCTGTTCTAGCAGATCTTTTTTCTTATATGTTGCATAATATGGTAATTTTGCAAAAGATGCCTCTGTTTTAAGGTCTAGCAGTCTTTAGCACTGTTGAGATTCTGATAGCTAGAATCTTAAATATATCTTTTAAAATATGTTTTATTTAAATGATCATTCATCATTATCACTTTATAGGATGTCTGGCTTTGGTGCCTGAACAGGATGTGGCACTGTTAAATAGTATTTGAAAACCCAGGAAGCAGAGTTTCTTCACCTTGAGACCTTCTGTTCTGTCTGGTGGCAGGCATGTCTGCACTCCAGCAGCTGTAAACCTGCTGTGAGAAAGACGAAACGAGGGCTAGTGCTTCCTGACAGATTCCTCTGACTGTCTGCGCAGCAGTCTGTTGTGCAGACTTCGGGTCATATCCCAAATCTGAAAGTCCAAAGCTAGACTTTTGAAAACACATTCTTCAGATTGAGCTTACTGTTTCAGCAAACTTTAATCAGCTTGCTTTTCCTATTGTAATGAAATAACACTCCCCGTTCTGACTGTCTCTGGCTACATGGAATGGAAAGTCAAAATAAACAATGAAGACCTCATTGAACATTCTAATACACAACCTCAAATGTTTACTTCCTCAGCCCAAACTAGACACCTTATCCAAACATTTCCTCCTGTTGACTCCTTCTGTCCTCCACAACATCCTGGGTTACTAGATTTTAGATAGGAGCTTCTAATACACATAACTCAGATTGAAAGCAGAGTTTCATTAGCACAAACTTCCCTATCATAATTGTAATCTACAGTAAATGAATGCAATTAGCCCCACCAGGGTCTCCCTGAGCCCTCCTCTCCTCTGCCATAATCTGACTCTAGGTTCTTGTATAAAGCTAGCATACTACATTCACTGCAATAGCAGCAGGTCTACAGGGTTGTCCTTTCCAGGATCATGTCACTGCTTCTCCTTCAGATGTTAGTGCTCTCAAGTCTTGGAGCCACAGAGCTACAGAGAAATTCACTGCAAAGGAAAAGCAGAAGGCCATTTGAGCACCTTCTCTACAGGGAAAAAAATTTGTTTAAAAGTCAAAGTTCTCCTGAGCTGGTAAGCGAGAACCCAGTAGGAGTTGAAGAGGCCCTGAAAGTACCAAGCTTTTTTGTATCAATTCCACAGACAGCATCTGGAAGTGAGAAAAAAGAGGAGAAAAAAATGTCAAGATTCATACTTCCCAATGCAGGACTCCATGCAAACCAAAACCTGAGAACCTCGGTTGCACCCAGAGAGATCTCTCCTGTGGAAAACTTCTCTCCACCCCTTTATTCCAGCAAGAGAGAGTCTGAATTTCCCTACAGAAAAGATGCCAAGAAATTCTGGGACCATTTCATGTTAAAGAAAAATTCAGCATCTGAAGAGGTTGTCCTGCCAATCAAGACCAATGAAATGCACCAAGAAAACTGCAGAACCCTGCCTTTTGCCCAGGTAAGAACAAGTATCCAAGATAACAAATATGCCTTTCCCCTGTCTCTTGTAATCAGCAACTAAAGAGCTATTCAAGCAGCTTAGTCAAAGGGCTTCAGAACACTTGCACGTGATAAGTGGCTGAAAGACACTGATGAAAAATTTTAGTCTGATGAGGCAAACTGCTAAATTGCAGCACTGGAAAGGGGCAGTATCAATTTTTATAGAGTTGTTTACTATTTTTATGCACAGATATTTGGACATAGTCTAAGCAGGCAGGGAAATTATGAGTAATTATTCATTCAATATATCTCAACTGTCTGTAGTTCTGAATTATGATCTATCCCCCTCTCTCTGTAGAGATATGTATGTGTATACAGACATACACACACAGATGTGTATGCATATACAGACTCTCAGAACAAGTATTTACAGGAAAAGCTGATTGCTTTCTTACAACTAAACAAGGACTGTTTTCTCCAGTATTAATTAGAAAATTGATGCTTATTTCTAATTCTATGCTAAGAATTTTGGAGAACAAGTAAATTGTCCCATGCATAGATAAAGCCATTCTCTCATATTGTAACATCAAGATAAGCAAACAGTATAGGTAAAAGTGCTTAAGTCACCATCTGTTCTCTGTAATCACGATCTGTCAAGAACGATATCTTTTCAGCTCCAGAACTAAATTTATTTCAACAGACATACGTACATACAGATGTTGCCTGGAAACCTGTACTATTTGTTCTGATAAGAATAAAGTGCAGTGGTTTTTGTTTTTTGGTGTTTTTNTGTTTGTTTTGTTTTTGTTTTTGTTTTTGTTTTTGTTTTTGTTTTTGTTTTTGTTTTTGTTCATGTCTTCTAGCAAAGTTCATGGGAATTTCTGCATCAAAAACATTAAATTATCTTCTGTTTCAGGGTGTTACTCATAACAGCTGTGAGAAGGTGACAGTACAGAATAATCTGTGTTTTGGAAAATGTAGTTCTTTTCATGTTCCTGGTTCAGAAGATCATCTTTATACCTTTTGTTCTCATTGTTTGCCCAGCAAGTTCTCCATGAAGCGTCTGGATCTCAACTGCACTGATTCTGTTCCAGTGGTCAAAGAAATCATGATTGTAGAAGAGTGTAAATGTGAAACTAGGAAGATTAAAGACTCTGTGATTGGATCTCTACTGTCAGACTTGTATGAAAATGTATATGAGCACAACTAACCTGTGCAAAGTACATCTTAACCTGATCATAAGAATTTGCCAATGAAAAAATCCAAACAAGTTGTCATCACTCTTGTACAAAAAAAAAAATATTAAAATGTAGACTTTCTACATGATCTCTATTTCAACAATAACTTTACCTAAAGTGTAACAAATGTTTCCTTGCAGCTGTTAAGGAAAAGGAAGTAAAATTACTGGGCTTATGTATAAAGGTCTTACCTTAACAAGGAAAAATATTAAAAATTTTCCACCTTTCCTATCACTGTTTCTAGCATGCTAGTAAACAAAGGCCGAACTAACGATTTACCTGCACAAAAGCCAAACGTTGACTTGTTTTCATTGCCTTTGCTTGCAGGGAGTGCCAATATAGCTCTATTGGCAACAAAGATGAGATTTTAGTCTGTCCCTATAAAAATAGGTCTACTTTTACATCAAGATAATGGCTGGAGAATGTTAAACATAAATGGACATGCGGTACATAGGAAGCTGTGACTAATTAATGTCATTACTGATTGATCCCAGTTGGAGTTCAGTTCTCGCTGAAAACTAATATACCATGCAATTTACACCAATAGATAATGGCAAAAGGTATTTTGCCATAGAAACCACTTGCTCTCTTTTCCACATGCCTGCATTCATTCTGCACCTTCATTTTCACTCAACATGTTCATCTGCAGAAGGAGAAAAAAAAATGCCATACTCCTACAGAAAGCATCACAGATGAATACACTGTTGTTGTTATTTAAATTCACTGTGGCAATGCATATTTTCCAGTCCAATGAATTTTAACATTGTCAGTGAGCCTAAGATAAAGTTTAAATAATGTTCTTAACACTTCTAAAGCAGAAAAGACATTTGTGTGCCAGAAGGTCTGAGAAGGACTTCATCATCACAGCAATACCTTAACAACTTTACAGGAACAGCTGAGAGAACCCTGCTAGGAAACTTTGGAGTCTACTGCTAGGCAACACAGCACCAGTGACTACTAGCTGAACTGCTGGCTTTCCAGCTCTCTCCAGCTGCTTCTTCCTGGATTTCTCTTGCAGACCTGGCACACCAGACAGAGATCAGCTTCCAGCAACAGAGTTCAGCATATTTTTACACCAGTTTTTTCAGTCCTCTGGGAATCTGCTCTCAGACTTGGGCCACTGTTGTTAAACTGTCAAAGCTCTTTTTTAGGTATTGGAAATCACTATTGACTTAGCTTTTTCAAGGGCAAATTCAAGGGCTGGGTAAATGACTCCTTGTATTTGAACTGCAATGGGTTTAGAGGTATCATAATATTCTTTCAGAGAAAACATGTGCAGCATGGCTTTGGAGTCCAAGGCCCATGTTGAATATTTACTAACAATTGCATCTGAATTATGTTCTGATACTGACTGTGAAGCTGTTTGCTTCTGCAGGTCACTTGCAGTGAATGAAGATGAGTATATAGTTACCTTTTATTACATATAAACCCGTTTTTAAATAATAAAAATGGAGTACTAAAACTCAAGAAAGTCTTCTCTCTATTCTTTTACATGAAGGACTGGTATGAAAACTATACATGGCTGTTTATATGCTATGTTTATATGGCATGATATATGATGCCATTCCAACTAGCTATGAAGGTCTTATAACCCCTGTATTGTGTGTGAAAATTGGTATTCATTTTTAATCAAGACTATAGAAGAAAAGCACACACAGCATTAAAGTTCTCAACTTTTTTCTCTTCATTGATGATTTTTTTTTTAAATCTGAAAAAGCCAAGTGCTCTGATATGTTTTACTCAAAATGTTTGACACATTTTAAAGCTGTCTGAATATATAAAAATGTTCATCCACATTGTTTTTTATTTTTTGTCTTCTGAAAAGCAAGCATATTTTTAGGTTTGATAATTGCAGGCAACCACTTGAAGGTAGGACCTACATACACTCCCACATGTCAATTAAAAAGAAAAATCTTCCAATCTTGTAATTTTGACAAAACTGACAGATCTACTATGAGTTATCATGAGAATGTCTGAACCAATGTGGACTGTGAAGTATTCAGCCTAATTTTTAAAGCTTCTTCTCTGTGCTGAAGCATTACTGCAGTAGTAAGAAGAAAGCTATTCATGTAAGGAGCTTGCAGGACGAGATTCTTAGTGTGATTTTGCACAGCTTAAGAGTAGGTGAAAAAAAGTAATGACAGCTGTAGTAATTGCTAATTAGATTAGTGCTGTAGGTTTTTTGGATGCATGTTCAATTAACCCAGCAATGACTGGTTGCATATAATTAGCAGAGTATTTTGCAAAATCAATCAATGTGTTAATTGGATCAGATTTCTCAGCGTTTAAAAAATCCATATTAGGAGTATGTTTTACCCAGGGCCCAACAGGATTTTGCTCTCTGGGCATAACAACTACCTCTACACTGTGTATCAGAAAGGTGAGGGGTGTGACTATCCATATCACTATATGGATGCTTTCAGTCGTAACATGATAGCAACAAATCCTAGTTGTGTCAGCTCAGAGCTTGCATGCTTCCTGCAATGAAAGCTTTTCCAGTGCAGCTATGCTGCAATGTAAGTGCTACTAATGTGATCTATTTTAGAGCACTCCTTTGTGCAAACTTACCTTACAGAACAAGACTATAGTTGCAGAGCTCTTTGAAAATTCGAATTTCCAAGAATTCCAAGCAAAGTTTCTACACTTCTGCCCTTTTATTTGTCCCACTGTCTCTTTTTCAAATGAGTGTGTTTCGTATAGAAAATAACTGAAGTGTTGTCTTTTTCCTACTGCTTTAGCAAAATAAATCTTCAGTCCAGGCTATTCTTTTAAGTGTGGATTTAATGCAACCAGCTTTAATGCCTGTAAATACCTCGAACACCATCAAACTCTTACTTAATTCTGCATAACCATGTATTCTAGGAAGAAGTCTCTGAAGGTGCACTTCATGTTGTGCTTGGTACTTTGTTCACCATCTATGAAATATTCACAATGAAACCCATGGCTCTCAGCTGACTAGCTTTTACTGGCAGGTGGTGAAACCTCTTGCAGTGCTTTCTCCTAAATTTACTCACTCTATGCTGCAAGAGGAAAACAAGACTCCTTACTCAGACAGAAGCTCTCTGCCACTCTATACAGCTGCATAATCATGTCTGGAATCCTAATATACTGGGTTGGAAGGAACACCCAAGGATCATTGAGTCCCACTCCTTAACCTGCACAGGACAGCCCTATGGGTCACAGTAGATGCCTGAGAGTGTTGTTCAAACACATCTTGAACTGCCAGGCTGGTGCTGTGACCACTTCTCTGAAGAGCTGTTCCAGTGCCCAATCACTCTCTGGGGGAAGAACCTTTTCCAAATATTCAACCTCAACCTCCCCTCACACAGCATCAGGCCATTCCCTGGGTCACCACAGCGATGAGTTTCTACCCCTTGCCTTTCCTTCACAAGGAAGTTATTATCCAAAATTAGATCTCCCATCAGTCTCCTCAGTCAGGCTGAACAGACAAGTGACCTCAGCTGCTTCTCATAAGAGTTCCCCTCAGCTCAAGACCCTTCACCATCTTCATCGGCTTCCTTTGGATGCTCTCTAATAGCTTAGTATGTTTCTTATATTGAGGTGCCCAAACCAGCCCCCAGCACTGGAGGTGAGGCTGCCCCAGCTCAGAGCAGAGCAGGACAATCCCCTCCCTTGCCTGGCTGGTGATGCTGTGCCTGATGCACCCCAGGACAGGCTTGGCCCTCCTGGCTGCCAGGGCACTGCTGACTCGTGTTCAGCTTTCCAACAGCCAGGATCCCCAGGTCCCTTTCCATGGCTCTGCTTTCCAGCATCTCATTTCCCAGTCTGTCCATACACCCAGGGTTGCCCCATCCTTGGTGCAGAATCTGGCATTTTCTCTTGTTGAACTTCACATTGTTGGTGATTGCCCAGACTCCTGAGTTGTCAAGACCCCTCTGCAGGGCCTCCCTGCTTTCAAGGGCATCAACTGCTGCTGTTTTTGTATCATCTCTGAACTTGCTTAGTATCCCTTCCAGTCTTGCATCTAAGTAATTTATGAAGAAGAGTACAGGGCCGAGAATGGAGCCCTGTGGAACCCTACCAGTGACAGGTCACCAGGCTGATATCACCCCCTCCTCTGTAACCCCTTGTGCCTGACCCAGGAGCCACTTGCTCACCCACCATATGATGTGTGTACCCAGCTGTGTTCTGGACATTCTGTGAGAGACAGCATCAAAAGCCTTGCTGAAGTGTAAAAAGATTACACCAACTGTCTCTCCTTAATCAACTGGGTGTGCTACTTTGTCAAAAGGAAATCAGATTTGATAAGCAGGACTGTCTCCTCATGAAGAAATGCTAGCTGTGGCCAATGACTGTGTTGTCCTTCAGGTGTTTTTCAATATCACTCAGAGTAACCAGCACATAACTTTACCAAGCACTGCAGTGAGACTGACAAGACTGCAGTTTCTGTCTTCTGCAAGACAAGTTCTTTGTCTTGCCTTTCATAAAAACCAGACAATGTTCTCCAGCTTCCAGTCAGCTGGGACTGCTCTGGATTCCCAAGACCATTCAAAATAATTGAGAGAGGTTTTGCAATGACATCAGTCAACACTTTGAGGACTCTTGGATGAATCCTATCCCATAGATTTGTAGGTATCCACCTGGAGCAGGTCCTGAACAACGTACCCAGAAGAATGTGTTGTGCCAGATGGTGCTTTTTTAAGAGTTGTGGAACCAGGGCTACTTTGGGTCCTCCACTAAATAGTTTACTAGTAGAAAACAGGAAACACTGGTAATGAATTATAAATATTATAAACATTATAAGTATTTTGCAATTTCTGTTGTGCTAAAACTCCTTGAATATCTGGCAGGTAACCACCAACTTCAGCACACCTGAAATCATTCTCTGACAGCTGTGCACACTCCTGCTGCTCAGGTGAGAAAGAATGGGAATTAAGTCTGGAGCTGGCTCTATTGCAAGAATATTGATAAGGGGTTAACTATCCTCATTGAGAACAAAATTGTCCTGTTTACAGTGCCTCAGGCTCCACTGCATCAGCAAACTGCATTTTCACTTGAAAATAAAAAAATTAACCAGAAGCTAAATACTACTACTACTTCTACTACTACTAGCAGTACTATTAATTTCATAATGATAATGGTAATGATAATAGTAAAAATTATAAAAATAATAATAATTAAAACAATATTAACAACAAAAATAATAAATAAAAGAGTCAGGGCTAGCCTCATGTGTCTCTAAGAGCTTTTCTGAGGCATTTCCATTTTTCCTGGTTTAATTACTGCTTTTACCAGTCATTTAATCTGACAGTCTGCTGGTGGCTGCAGCCCAAAGTCAGGGTGTTCACACTGAGCAGGCATGTACCTAAAATGCCTTCTGAACAAGGCTGTATCTGCTGAAGCTTGTTCTAACTCACCTCACACTGCACAGATATGGAACATTCAAGCAGTCTGTTGCCCTGCCTAGTCTTTAGACAGCAACTCTTGGAAGAGAGGCATTAGAAGAACTAATACTAGGACATCTGCAGCTGGACACTATCTGAGCAGAACTCACATCACTGAAGTGCCTAAAATGAAAATTAACTCCCTAAATTAGATTACTGCCTAGTCTACCTTAGTACCCCACTTAATCTATCTGGGCTGCAGGATCAGGAGATTTCACCATGTCTCCTACTGAGCCAGGGAGATTTGAAAACATACCTTGTCTTTGATTTTTATGGCTCTTAAATAAGAGAGAAAATGAAACCTGAGACACATTTTCCTTTAACACCTACAACCTCATCCTCAATATGTCACATTGTGATTGACAAAACTTGTGGGCCACAACAGGTTTTGCTTCAGCATGCTGTTTCATTGACACAACCTTTTTCTTCATGACATGGATCTTCATGACATTAAAAATTCTGCTCCCATTCTAGAGTTTACAAATGTCTTGTATGCATATCACCAAGGTTTACAAGAAACTGAGCAATGCCTCTGTGCTGCAGGAATCTGGTAGGCAACAAATTTTAGAAGGATCCAAGAAACTGAGTACTGCTGAGAACGCTGACTTCTCAGCTCAGTATGTATCTGTGCACAGTGTCCCTTCTGCACGTTGGTCAAGGGGCGCAGTTGGGCTGAAAGTGAATCCTGGAAATTAGTCTCAAGAAGCAAGGGGCTTGTAAGCCGTAAGAATCGTGGGAGCCACAGTGCACACCTCTTGCTTGCATGTGCTCGCCATAACAGAGCCTCAGCTGTTACTGCACATGGCTTGATTTTAGCAGGCTGATTTAATATTTACAGAGTGCCAATAAAGTTTATAGGATGACAGCTGGTGGCTCCTGTGGTAATTTATAAACAGCAACAGCACAACACAGACAGCAGAAAATCCAAGAGGAATTCTATGCCATTGTGCAATGTTCAGCACTGAAGAAGGTGAATAATTTTGCAGACTTCTAATGATCTTTCTGTAATACATCCATATTGGATTTTATGTAAAGTCCATATTAGGCAAAGCTAGTATAGGTATATACTTTTATAGTATAGGTATATGTTTTTCCACACAGAATGGAGTTCACCACAAAGACTCATTATCTATCTATCTGGCTTTGATATTCTGGCAAAAGAGTCAGGTAATATCTCGAGGCCAAGACTTTTCAGTTGAGAAGTCCAGCACACAACTGCCTGCTCTTCTGACTGCAATGTGCTTTCTCAAAAAAAGCATTAACAAAAGGGGAATGTTGTGCTGTGACTTAGACAGAAAACACCACTGCCCTTGTTCCACAACCTATGTTTACTCTACCTTCCTGAATAGAAAAAAATACAACCTGTTTGGCCGGACTACAGGTCTAATCGGTGGCTATTATCAGTGTACAGCTGCAGAAATGCAAATGCTTGGTACTCAAATGGAAGATAACATTACTGATGGATTCTTTTTCATTCCACATGAAACCTTCATTGGTTGTACCTTCATTCTTTTCTTATATTTCCATTTTACTTCCCAAGTTCATGGTTTCCTTTAAATTTATTGATTGTTTTGGTTTGATTTTTTTCCCACCAAAATTTATCCTTCAAATCAGTGAAAAGTTTTCACAGCTTATTAGGTCTTCTATATACAGACATAAATATATGTATGAAATTTGTCATGGAATAGAGCCAGAGGCTGGTTTTTGTTATTTATAAATATTTTTTCAGTTATTCTTTTCCCCTTAATAGATATATTAACAGTCCAATTAAAACATATATTATTTTCAGTGTTACCTGCTCCTACTGACACATATAGATGGTTCTGAAAGAACTGATCTTCTCTGATTAACCTGGAACATGCTTCTTTCTCCTTCCAGACAACCTCCAGTTTCTGCTACAAATATCTATATTCAGGTTAGAGCAACTTCAGACTGAAATGTTAACTATTGCCCTGTGTAATAGAAGACAGTGGACACACAAACCAGGGCAAGGTCCAAAATCTTGACAAAAGCTTGAAAACTACCTAAACACTAACCTGATGATTTTGGTGTTTTGTTTGTTTTTTTGTTTGTTTGTTTGGGAAGTTCTTTGTTTTTTCCCCAGAATAATCACATTATGGTAAGTTTTAGGAAGAATATGATTGGTAATACAGATGAGTTTTCTGCATTGGTAGTGCTCACAACATTACTCTTCATCCATTTCATCCATCATCATGAAAGAAAAATGCTCCAGGGTAGGAGCCCAGCAATTTACAGTGGGAACGAGCCAAGCTAGAGGAACTATGCCACTCAGACAGATGGGGTAACTTTAGGTAGCCAAAAGATCATGTATGTTCATGAGCAATGGGTGCTCAAGGCATGATTCCCAGCTGGGAACGCTGAAAATTTTGTCTGTTTACAAGCTGTCTGTGGCTCTTAGCCATAGCTAATCTCTCGCGGGTCTGAATTATCTTTTTAAAATTAATATTGGCTTCTGTGGCCAGGTAAGGGTCCTATGTGAGCAAGGGGCATAGCACAGCAGGTGTGCTGATTGAGGAGAGACGTCAGGATGCAAAGTACAGAATTAAAAGAGTAATTCTTTATTATTCATTAGAAAAATAAAATATGACTATTCGTAATACTCATATAAGCTGTAAATATTTAAAAAAAAAAAAAAAAAAAAATCTCTCTTTTCTGGGTGAACGACCAAAGTAACATCCTGCGGCAGCTGAGCCAGGCGGGGCAGGCCTTGCTGCCCCCAGGCCTCGGCTGGGCCTCTGGGAGCCGCTGCCCCGGGGGGGAGCAGCCCAGCCTTGCCTGGGCCCAGGTAATTCTTCATTGTGAGCATGACGTGACCCATTCAAATCAGAACACACTGAATGTGTTTAACAAACGGTTCTTATGCCTTTCATGCATTCATATACAACATAGGTGTCACTATACAGATGATTTTTTCTTGATTTAGGTGTCCCTGGAGTTGCTATCTGTGATGCCAGACTATGGCAGGGTTTTGACAGAAGTGTTGAAAATACTGGGATTCTGGTGGTATCTTAGTCGTCCAGAGACATTTTTCTTCTTCATGGGTAGCTTTAAGATTCTGAGACAAGACAGAAGAGTTCCTTATCTGCAGGGTGGGGGTTGTCCTCCTACTTGCAGTGAGCTGGGGCCTTTCACTTATTGTGAAACTGTTACAATGTTGCAAGTTTAATGTTGAGACTATAAATCCAAAGATGTTAAAAAGGCCAATCGTTTCTTGTCATAAAAACAGCTATAGGCACAGGCGGCTGGGCTAGTCCCAGCCCCTCACAGTAAGTCAGAGAAACCAAAAATGTGTGCATGGGCCACCCCTCAGGACAGTTCAGTTCCTGGGAGCGAAGCTCCCACTGAGGCTGGTCAGTCCCTTTTAAAGCCTCAGGCCCCTCAGGGATTGGTCCGTTTTGGATCCTTTCCATGATTGGTGCATTCTTCGGGCTCTCATTGGCTCTT
>VWYO01015849.1:55687-66273 GCA_013400275.1 Rhadina sibilatrix
GGCGGGCTCCCTCCATCCCTGCACCTCCCTCCATCCCTGCACCTCCCTTCATCCCTGCACCCCCGGCCCGTATTGCTGTTGTCTGTGCAGGGAGCTGGGCAGGGAAACCCTGGTTAGACTTGCCGGGTATCTCCCCAGCTGTGAAATAAGGAAATGCTGCTGTCGCTTTCATGCAGCTCGAGGGTGCTGGTTGCCCTGTGAAGGAGGAGGAGGGTGTTTGCTGGTGTTGAGGTGGTAGTAAGAGAGGCGCATGGTTTTGATTGCTTGTGTGTTCCAGCAGCGCGGCACAAGGAAGTACAATGCCCTTGGCCTCCCTTGGTTTCACACTTTCATTTCCCAGCTCCAGTAGTTGGTCAAATGAAATAGCAGGTCTTCGTTCCCCTTAGGCTGATGATCCAAACAGTAATGTTCCTAAAGTAACATACATTATCTGTCTACAAGTTGCTGTTTGGTCAGTGGTAGGTGAAGATAGTTTTCATGGACTTGTGATAAGGAGGGTAAGGTGTGCATATATTAATATCAAGCCACATCCCTCTCCAAGCCCAAGTGACATTTTTTATAAATGCAGCAGATGTTTACAAGTATGCTTTACTAGATCCTATCAATGAAAAGTAACTGGGTGGGAATGTCTTGCCTACCTCAACAAACCTGTCAACAGCCACCTAACAACCGTGCCAAGGTCTCTACTGCAACCATCCTTTGTATAAACATGAGAAATGCCAGGTGTGTGGGGTTTTGTCATAGCAAAAATATGCTGTTGCTTATATTAACTGGTTATTCAGATACTTGTTCTGTTTTGTTAAACAGAAGAGTTGCAAAAAGCTTAAACAATTGTATTCTGACACTTGATAACATAATGTGACTTATTTAACATCTAGTTTGTGAAAGAAGACTAGTTCATTGTTTCATGTCCACCTTGTTTTTTCCTTTTGAAGTGTATTTTTAGTTTTATGTCAGTAATCTCTGGCAGTAATTCTTCAGATTTCAGGAAGGTCAATGGTGTAAAAATGCAGCTGGATCCAGAAACTGGGTGAGGCTGTTGTTTGTTGCTCTCTTGCCTTAGCTATCACAAATATGAGAAGTGTGGTTCTCTTGTGTTTCTGCTCTCTGTTCCTTTTTTTTGACTTGCTTAGGATACAGCCTTTTTAGAAAGTGGTGCTTTTTCCACTCTTGAAATGTGTTTTATAGAGCATAATATTGTTCAATTTGTGTGGAATCTTAAAATTGTGTTTCACAGCAAACAATACAATAAGTCACTGATCTTGCCTGCACTTGTTCAAGGATATATGAAAAAAGTTCTGCAGGTCAGATATCAGAAGTCATACTTTTCTTAATGAGCAGGGCTAAAGTGAGGCACAGTTTCTGTAGTTGTGTATCAACACTCATGAACGTGCAGGAAATAGGATGTCCCCACAGCTGACTGTTGTGCTTCTTGGGGTGAGAAACTGAGTACTGCTCATGTTGGGTCTATTTATGAAATACAGTTCTCTAAGTATGTTTTGGGACAATCTTGATGCAGAATGGTATACTTCTTATTTTTGTTGGGTTGCATTCAAACAAGTCTATTAAAGCAATTTATATTTCATGTTAATATTTCTGGTTAGCACAAAGCTTTCTCACTTCTTGAAATTGACTTTCTGCCTGCCTGACTCATTCTGTGGTCTCATTATTCTGTGGATGTCACACAGAATAGTCATATTGCAAGAGATTGTAGTGAACAAAGTACTGAATTTATGATACTATTGACAGAACTGGGCAGAAAGAAAAGTGTTAGGAAAAAATGCTGTCCAGGCATCCTAATAAAAGTATTTTTTGGAAAGGCAAGAACAATTCCCCATCATGTAGGAAAGACACATTCATGTTTTGGTGCAGCTGGAGCTTTTCATATACACAGCTACTGTTGTCTTTAAAATGATTTGTATTTGAGTGGTTTATTTATAAGAAATAGCTATAAATTAGGGTGCAAGAGAAGAAAACCACAAAACCTCTGATATTAGTGCTCTATTTTCTCTTAAATTATTTACTGGAAAATTGCTTTGCTTGGAGAATTTCATTGCTTGTATGAATACTGAGTGTATACAAATATAAATAACTTAATTGTTTCTCTCATTTATTAATTGTAAACCATCTCATAGTATTTTTCTTTCCATAATGTAGTTTTTTCTGAGCAGAAATTATGAATTTTGAAGAACAAAATTATATGAGATTGGACATATATTTTTAGATGCTGCATTTGAAAAGTAATAAATTCACTTTGTTTGTGACTTAAATTTTAATCTAGTGCTTCCTTCCTACTTATCAGATTTTGAATTTCTTAGTTTTTCTTTATTCTTCCCTTGTTATCTATTTATGCATGGTACATAAACTAGGAGGAAGAGGGGAAAAGCTCACTTTGCCAGAGTACGTCAGTATACTAGCATAATTTATTTCCTATTGCTCACAAAGTATAATGAAAAATATAAAACTTCATTTACTATTATAGTAGACAGGAAGCAAATGTGTCTAACTGAAGTACATTGGCAGTAGTGGAGTTTTACATAGACCCTTCTCTGAACCCTTGCATTCTTCTAAATATATTTTAAAATTGTGATTGTGAAGTGGCCTAGAACTGAGATTTGAGGAATGGTAGTTAGAATTAATATGTCAGTTTGGAGACAGCTCTACTCAGTAAGGTGAGGTTTGAAAAACAGAATAGAAAGTAACCTGTTATATGCTGCCTTTCAAATGTGTTAATTGTTGTTTGTGTATCACACTCTTTTCTGTCTCTTTCAGAAGATACAGAAGACTGATGAAAAATCACCCTGTCTTCAGAGTGAGGCCTGTATTTGCATGGTTCTGCCTTAATTGTGGAATTTGCTATCCAAGGTATGGTTTTGAGGGTGGCTGATGCTTGTTTTGGTTTTGCAATTAAAAAAGTGAATATGCTCATGTAGGTAAAAGTAAGTAACTGAGGAGTAAAAATTTGAAATATATTTCCGTGATAAGCATTCTTTCTGTTTTCACCTGAATCTCTCACACTGCTTATTGCTCACACATCGTACAAATAGGTCACTCAGGAGCAAGTATTTCAGTAATTATATCTCTCTATTTTGTTTGTTGAGCTGTTATTTCCCACTCTGACGGAGTGCTGTGAAGTCATGTAACCAGAGAGTCTGCTGCTCTGGTAAGCTGGAAAACAGCTGGTAAGAATGGAAAACAGATGGATTCTTCAGTGGTCACCAGTGTTTCTAGCTACATTTGGTTTTTTTGGCCTCTATGCTTCTATCTGTCTGCATGATTTTCCCTTTTTAAATTCATGGTGATTACTCCCAGTCACCTTTTTGTCCTTCAAGTGTTTGAAAGCAGTTTCCGGGATTGTTTCCTTCACCTTTCCAGGGAACAGGGTGAGGCTAGTAGGCCTGTAGTTGCCTGGCTCCTTCTTGTCTTTGAAAACAGGATTTTCATTTACACTTGTTTTCTTGAGTCCTCTGGAATGTCACCCATCAGCACAAAACTTCCAAACATAGCTGAGAATGACTTCACAATGACAAGACCTGCTCTCTCAGCACTCCGGTTGGCACCTCAGCAGGTCACATAGAATGTTAGGTCCAGCTCACTTGAAAATTTGTTAATCTGATCCTCTCTCACTCAGAGTAAGTCTTTTGTCCTCTATACTTGCTCACAGGTCTCAGGCACCTGGAATTCCAGAAGGCAGGTCTTAACCATAAAAGAGCAAGGTAAACAAGGTGCTTTGACATTTTTATATAATTTTGATACTTTCAGCAGCAGGCTAGCTTTCCTCTAGCCTTCCTTATGCTGCTCAGGTACCTATACAAATCTTTCTCTTGGAATTTCATATCCCTTACCAGATTCAGCTCTAGGAGGACCTTGGTTTTCTTAACCCTATCTCAGTGCACCTAAGTGGTTTCCTGTGTCAGTTGTGTGCACACACTTGATGCAGCCCCACTTTACCTTGGTTTGGCTGATTATAAGATCTCTGTTTTTCACATCATCCTGCATCCTTTGTTTGCAAACCGTGACCAACACTTCCTTGCTCATTCAGAGGTCACCACCTTCCTCTACCATCATTCCTTGTTTAAGCAGTCCCCAAGCCAATTAACCAGCCTCTGGTTAAAAGCAAAGATGCTTTTACCCTATGCAATTTCAGGTGGATCTTGTTCCCCTTCACCCTCAATTCTTGAGCCTCATAGAAGGTTCTATGGATGTAAACGCTGCACAACAACTTGCTCATTTGCAGAATGTGTCTTCTTCTCCTCAAGTTCTCCCCTTTCACCAGCAGCATGAGTGAGACACCACTTGGCTACCAGACTTTGGCCAACACCCTGTGAACTGTGTAGTCATGCTTGGTACATTCCCCATCTCCTCTGGCTGTGTCCATGGTGGCTGAACAGAAGAGCAGCTGAGGGTAATAGTCTAAGGGGCAGACTACTACTGGTCTCAGTAACAGTCTGTATCCATGGTGTCCAGGACCCAGGCCCCTGGCAAGCAGCATACTTTGACAGGTGACAGGTTGGGCCAGCAGAGGTGTCTTTGTCCCAGAAGCAGAGACCCACCACTGTTCCTTACTCCATGCTTCACAGATGGCTCAGAGGCTTTCTTGGACACAGCTTCCTGTCCATGTGTGCTGCCAGGGCTCAGAACCTGCTCTGTAGATCAGAGCTGCAGGCAGAACAGGGACTGTCCTCTTGATGCTGGGCTTCAGAGGCTCTCAGACTTTGCTGCACTCTGCGTCTCCACATCCAGCTTGATAAGCTGAGGCTCTGTCTGCTGTTCCTCATGCATTGGAGGTTTCTGTAGCTGCAGGAACTTGGTGGGAATCTTGTCTGTCTTCTTTTCAGCACCCCTGAACGTAGAGTTTCCTCACCTTCTCCCTCAGCTTGTCTGCTTAATGAGATGGGTCCTTCATCAGTGCATGCTTAGAAGTATATAAAGTGGCTTTTTTTAAATTCTGAACCTGCTGGTTGCTACAGCTAGCTTACAACAGAAACGCATTAAGAACTGGCATCTTAAGAACTGAATCTTAAGAACTAAGATTCAGTAGTACAATACCACATCATTTTACGTCTAGAGTCTGTAGATATGTGTGTAGTGTATTAATACCATGCATGTAACAGCCAGTAGTGCATGTGCGCTCGATACTAGGAGAGATTATAGGCCTAAATAGGTTTTATGATTGTCATGAACTTAAAAACAAGTTTTAACAACACAGCAGCTTTATTTGGTACACAGTATTGTTCTAAAAACAAATGTTAGGAAATTCAGTATTTTTAGGATAAAAATAAACATTTTTTACTCTGATATACTTGAATGGGAACACTGTTACACTAGAAGATAGCAAACAAAGGTTATGATAAATAGTGATAAAGAGAAGTGTGGAAAAATGACAGCTTGTTTGGATCTGATTTTTATAAGGCATCTAAAAAAAGAGGAAAATACGTTGAAATTTGTGAATAAGATTGAGTAAAGAAATTTTGACTGCAATTGAGGACAGTCAAACATGAAACAAGTAAGCAAAACTCCTGGAAACAGATGTTTGATAAACAAAATTTCAATGCAAAAAGTAAAAGCTGAAGGAATGGAAAGAAATCCATCAGAAATGGACAAGATTCCTGAAACCCAGGAACTGGGGAAACTAATGGCTAAGGGAGTAGATTGGGATTTATGTGTGCATTGCAATAATAAAATATGTGTATGACAAAAAAAATAACAGTAATAATCCCTCCCCTGATAGTTGTGCTGAATAGTGGTTAGGACTTAGTGCTGTGTTGTTATGGAGGTAAGCTTATGAAGCTCAGAAGTTTACATTGTAGGATCTGGTGAGGTTTCTTCGGTCCAAAACCAAATGGAACCCAGTGCACTAAAATGTAAGGATGGAAACCTTGATGTTTTAAATGTGATTAATAGAAAATGTTCTATTGTGTGATATTTTTAATAATCTGTGTGAAAGATGTTGGGATAATGATTCCTTTCTCCCTTGGTTTGCTACTAATGTCATGAAGGAGGTTTTTTAAACAATGAAACCCTGAATTCTTTCTTAGTGAAGCTTTTGACTATTTTAGCGTAAATAATCCCTTATATTTCTTATTTGTTTTTCAACCTTTTTACTTTGATGGAATAGTTTTCTTTGCTGCTGCCACCTGACTGACAGTTGCTGCTTTACCTATTACTTAATAGTTTTCCCAGGCAGTGGTTTTACTTTTATCTTGGTGATAAATGTTACTTTTTAGTCAGATATAACTAATTAATGAAATCATAAAATATTTTTGTGCCTGATACTTGAAAAATGTATGTGAAATGTTTGTAAGTTTTTATTTAATTTTTTAAATCAACACCTGATGGGTTTTTTTCTCTCTGACTTGAATGTATGAATTTGAATGTATGAACCATACAGGTTGCAATATACTAGTTAATTTACTCTTTTTTAAAAAAAGAATATTTTTATTTATCTCTTTAGGATTATCTTCCTGGGTCGTGACAATTTATTACCTGTTTGTGTTCAATGGGGCAACGAATTCACTTTGTGGTTGACCCTCAGGGTTGGTGCTGTATGGGCCTAATTATCTTTGTCTGGCTGTACAATACGATCTTCATTCCAAAGGTCATCCTTTTTCCTCATTATGAAGAGGGAAATATTTCAGTTGTGGCAGTTTTGTGTAAGTAATTTTAATTTTTTTCTACTAATAAAATAGTGTCTCTACTTATCATACATAAAAAAAAAAAATTCCTGTCAGAAAAACTGGGGTGAAAGAAAAGACAAAAGGTAAGATAAAGAGTGTGGGTAGTGGATGCATTCTACATTTTTGCATTCTGAGAAGCTGAGACACTTCATTTTATAGGTGTTATTGTAGAACTTGTTTTTGTGAAAACTGGTGAAAAGCCTGATTGTGGCCTTCAGGTCCTGTACTTAGAACTTGTTGACAGCATTTCAGGTTCATATCTCCAGGTGCCTGTCAGAATTTGGTGTGAAGACTGGCAACAAACTAAATTTTGTTAGTTTTATCATATGTCCCTGTGTGGATTAGCTCATACGAGTTTTGCTGATAGGTTTGCTGGGGAAAAGGCTTGAATTATGGCTGGAACAAACTTCGAGGTGAAGATGCACAATTGGGAATATCTTTTGTGTGGAGGCTTTGAGGTGTGGTATGATTTGTGCTTGTGTGGTAAAACAGTGGAGGAAATTCTTAAAAACAGTAGTGTGGTCATAGTAGCACCTGCTGGTGCTATCAAAACTACTGCTTTTTTCACTATTTATTGGGGAGTACTTAATGTATACTTAATATCAAAAATATATCTGAAATTGAATGAGAAGGCTGAGTGTTTTCCAACTCAGTTCTAGAGCATCTGTATTTTTGATATTGTGTACTTTATGCATATGAAAAAGACTAGCAAATGCTTATTTATTTTTTAGGTTATTACTTCTGCTCATTGTTTTGTATAGCTTCATTATTTAGAGTCTCAGTAGCAGATCCAGGAAAACTACCTGAAAATCCAAAGATACCAATTACAGGTATGTTAAATTGTTTCTATATAATTGAATGAAAGTTATTTTAATATTCTCAAAATAGTTTGGAATAAATGTTACTTAGTGAGATTTAATGGAAACCCTGAGCTGTCCCTGCTGAATAAAGTTAGTAGGTCACTGTTTTTAAGTTGTAAATTTCTAGCACTTTTCCCTGTGTAGTCTCAAAACTTATTTTTCTAAAATAATATATAATATATTATATTGTACCAGAAAGTCCAGTTATGTAGGATCTTCTGCTAGGAAGTTTTTCCAAGGGAAGAAATTTTTTGCCTTCTAGACTTTCAAACATATTGCATATGCTATTAACTTCATAATATTTAATGAAAAATGTTTATAAGTGGCTAGTTATTTTAATAGCTTTTGTCTAAGTAAATTTATATGATATTGAAAATGGTGATGGAAGGCAGTCCTATGCTGGTTTTCACCTGTGTATTTTTTATTCTTTTTTTTCCCAGATTGTATAGGCTGTTAACAAAAAAACCCCAAACTATGGTGCTAATTACACTGCATTTTTATAAAGCAGCAACTTAATGGAGCAAGTCCTTTTGGTCCTTGTAAATTTATCCCACAATTCTTGGATGGTATCCAGTGCTCCAGGAGTTGGAGGGAATTTAAAACCTTAATGATTCTCCACAGAGAAGGACAGTATTTTTATGAACTGTTGGGTGCTATTATCTAATGCATAGAGCTTTTACTTAGGAGTTTAGAGTGGAGTAGTGCTGTTAAACAGCATGAGCTCTGTCGCATTAACACATAACACTTCATGAATGAAGAAAATGTATCCCATGCAGTGAGGGTGAATACTTGCCTTGAGATGTGGTGAATGCCCAGAATAAAATTTTGCCCTCTCTTCCCGATGTTACTGAAAATCTAGGATGATGTGTTTGGAAACATGGTCTTTTTAAGGTTAGTACTGATGATACAATGTGCATGAAGTAGACAGCTGATGGTAGGGTGTATCTCCCTGGGATTCAGATGTGTCAACCCTAATTGCAGAAAATCTCATGCCAGTGTTCTCTCTGCTTCTGGCAACTGATGCTTTGATCCTGGAGGAAGAACAACATGGATTTTGCAACCTGAGCTGGATAATGAAGATGCTCATTAGTTACAGACAGTTACATTTATATTGAAGTTTTCATTTACCTTCAAAATACCAGGAGCAGTGCAAATTCCCTTTGTACACAAATGTTTTTTCAAATTTAAGCTATCTCTTTGTATAGCTCTCCAACCTTTGCATGCTCCATTCAATCCATATGGCAGTCATACTTAATAAGTACTTCTGAAGGTGAAACACTTAGGCTGGGTCATGACTTTGATATTTTGATTTGGTATGTGGTATATCAGGGGTTTTGTACTTTTGGAGGCAGCACTTAAATTCTCTGGTATTCTCTAGGCTGACAAGAAGATACATTCTTTCACAGTATAAATTGTGCTAAAAATGAGTTGGAGTGTTTCTGATCTCTGCTGGTAGCTACCCTATTAGTGAGTGACACCTTTATGACACTGGATTTATGGGAACAGATTGTAAATCGGTTTCCATCTGTCAGTATTACTAGTTTAATGATCTCAGATACTGGGTTTCTTTACTTCCAGTGTCCAAATGTTATTTTGCAGCAGAAAGACCAGATTAGAGCTGCCTGCAGGTGGCTTAACTTTAAATATAACTTTATTTTGTTTACATAGGGACAATGTTTTACAGTAAAAAATTCAGAATGTCCTACTATAAATATTAAGCTTTTTTTTTTCCTTTTTTTGAGATTTGAGAAATATTTGTGCCTCAAAAAAAGTTTGTTTAGGTGGAAACAAAGTTGACCAGTCCAAGTATTTAAGTTTCTCAGTTGCCCATCTGCCTGTTTTCCTAAGGACAGAAGATACATGCTTTTGTGACTGGAATTATTTCAGTGTTAATCTTATTTGTTTCCCATGTGAAGACGAAATTTTTGAACATGTAATTTGAATTTTAATTTTCAAAGAATTCTTCTAATTTGGGTGGTGCAATTTGAGATAAGTAATAGCCAAGCTGAACAATAATACTCCTGGTACTTTCAGTAGCTCTAGAGATTAGCTTTTTAAGAATCTCACATTAGTGATTTAGATATAGTATATATTTGTAAATACCTATCATCTGTCTCTTTCTTTGATTGCCTTATGTGTAAAATTGCATATGGTGATACACATGCCTTTAAAATGCTTTGAGATGGAAGATGCTTCTGAAGTGTTCCTTGTGTGTCATATTTTAGTTAGCTAGCAGTAGAGGTGTTTCTTAGGAGGTTCTGGAACAGCAGTGAGATTGTACCCTGACTCTATCTAGCAGATAATTTTTTTCACAGTAGGAAGTTAAGGAAATAATTGAGTTACAGTCTTCCTTGTCTGAGTTGCAGCTTTTGTACTATAGTAATTACTTTGTAGAAACTTGAGAGAGCATTTTGGAGAGGGAAACTGGCACAGAGTAGCAGTAATATCTTCCAGTTTAATTAAGGTCACAGTGGGAAAAAGCTTTTTATGTAGTGCTTATTCTTCTCAGATCATAGTAAGATTTGTTTTTTTAATTAGAATTACAAGCATACAGATTTATTGTGAGTACACATTATGAAGTTTAAATCTCTCTAATGTGTCTTTACATTTTCACCTAGAACGAGAACATTGGGAGTTATGTAACAAATGCAACATGATGAGACCAAAGCGTTCACACCATTGCAGTCGCTGTGGACATTGTGTGAGGAGGATGGATCACCACTGTCCATGGTAAAACCAGCATATTTTTTCTAATAATCTACTGTCATTTTAGTGAATCACTTTGAAATTTGTGGTCTTGACTGCTGCTCATTTTTCCTGTTTCTTTCCCAGTGGTGCTTAATCATTTAGGCATTTAAAGCAGGGAAGTAATAAATTTGAGCTTTCATATTTCACCAGTAAAACTCAGAGTAAGCGAAAATAGACATTTCTGAAAGTTGTTCTGAGGTATCATTTTTAACAAGACAGAGGACAGAATTGACATCAGGATTCTCTTATGTTGATTTAGCAGTTTTTCAAACTGTGATGGTTTCATCACTTGCTATTTTTT
>VWYO01015852.1:0-17500 GCA_013400275.1 Rhadina sibilatrix
AATCAAATTTCAAGTCTTTATTCAAAATTTTAAAGCACCATGTGATACAGTGGAATTGAATTGAATGTGTTTATTCTAAATTTTCATTCTAAATTTCAAAGCACCACCTGGCAGAACAGAATCAAATTTGATGCCTTTGTTCTAAATTTTAAAGCACTAAGTGGCAAGGTGAAATCAAATTTCAAGTCTTTATTCTAAATTTTAAAGCACCACGTGACACAGTGGAACCAAACTGACTGTGTTTATTCTAAAATTTCATTCTAAATTATAAGGCACCACGTGGCAAAGTGAAATCAAATTTAATGTCTTTATTCTAAATTTTAAAGCACAAAGTGTCAGAGTGAAATCAAATTTCATGTCTTCATTCTAAATTTTTATTCTAAATTCTAAAATGCCACATGGCAAGGTGAAATCAAATTTCAAGTCTTTATTCTAAATTTTAAAGCACAAAGTGTCAGAGTGAAATCAAATTTCATGTCTTCATTCTAAATTTTTATTCTAAATTCTAAAATGCCACATGGCAAGGTGAAATCAAATTTCAAGTCTTTATTCTAAATTTTAAAGCACCACGTGGCAGAGCAGAATAAAATTTGATGTCTTTATTCTAAATTTTAAAGCACTAAGTGGCAAGGTGAAATCAAGTTTCAAGTCTTTATTCTAAATTTCAAAGCATCATGTGACACATGATGCTTTGAATCGAATTGAATGTGTTTATTCTAAATTTTCATTCTAAATTTTAAAGCACCACATGGCAAAGCAAAATCAAATTGAATGTCTTCATTCTAAATTTTTATTCTAAATTTTAAAGCGCCACGTGGCGAGGTGAAATCACATTTAATGTGTCCACTCTAAATTATTATTCTAAATTTTAAACACAAAGCTGGCAGGGCAAAATCAAATTTAATGTGTTTATTTGAAATTTTCCTTCCAAATTTTAAAGCAGAAACTGGCAGAGCAGAATCAAATTTAATGTGTGGTGGTGGGGTTTTTTTTGTTTGTTTGGGTTTTTTTTTTTTTGTTTTTTTTTTTTTTTTTTTTTTTTTGGGGTTTTTTTGTGTTTTTTTTTTTTTTTTTTTTTTTTTTTTTTTTTTTTTGGGGGTTTTTTTGGTTTTTTTTTTTTTGTTTTTTTTTTGGGTTTTTTGGTTTTCCTTTTTTTTTTTTTCCGTTTTAAAGCACAGAGTGCAATCACTTCACCTGCTCTTGATATACACGACCAGGCCATAAATATTTATATACACACAAAGACACAGAAATTAAATTCCCTTTAATTCCCCCCTGCGCTGGCCCCGAGCAGAGGGAATTAACACCAGGGGGCACGGTTGGGCTGATGCTGGAGCTGTGTGTAAAGCTGGAGTAACAGCGGAGTAACCAACGCCTGCACAGAGCCAAACCCAAATTCCTGATTTTCCAGACCCTCCCCTGGGATTGGCACCCTGCGACAGGGAATGGAAATTCCCTTTTTCTGCTTTAATTTAATTTAATTTAATTTTCAGCTTTCCCTCCCCGACACAGCAGCAAGGGCTACGGGCTCCAGTTTCCCTGCCAATCTCAAGGGAAAAAAAAAAAAAAAAAGAAAAAAGAAATGATAATAATGTTGTTTTATTGCAGGCCTGGGAGTGACCAGAAGTCACCTCTGCTCTGCTCCAGGCTCTTCTTGGGGTTATATTTAGTTTTTCCAAAATCAATCAGCGATTAAATTGCAACCTTAAAATATCCCTGAAGTTGTGTTCCGTGTTCCTGCACCCCTGCTCCTGTCTGGCACCACGGGAATTGCCAAAGGAACTGGCCACATGAGCACGGAATAATTAGTGAAATATGAATTAATTTCACATTTGAAGAGTTGCTTTCTCCACGGGAAAAAGGCACATTGCACACGGATTGTTGCAGCCCAAGTTGAGGAATTTGTGTTTAATGTGAGAACAGATTTGTTCCCTTTGATCCCTTTGATTATTGTAGCCCACGTTGAGGAATTTGTGTTTAATTGTGAGAACAGATTTGTTCTCTTTTATCCCTGGGGGGGATTTTTGTGCTCCTGGAAAACACCTGAGCTCAGGAATTTGATTTCTCAGCCTTCCTCCTCATCATCCCTATGGGAGAGCAATTCCATGGCCACTTCTCTAAAACTGAAACTCCAGCATCCCCCTGGGATTCTGCTCCCAGTCTGAAGCAAATTAAATCAAGGATTGGCTTTAATACCTTAATTGACTTGAGGGTATTTCGTCCTACCATGGAAAATTAATATTTCATATGGAGAGAATGTATTTTAAGATATCTACAACAAAATGTACTTGCAGAGCTTATTCACCACAAAAATCCCATTTTTTTCCTCTGTTCATAAAAATCCCATCGGGAATTGTTGAAATCCCTCATTCTTCAGCAACCTGAACCCAAATCTGCTCGCATTTTTTTAATTGATTGAGGGGGGGAAAAAAAAATCCAAATCAAATTTTCTTTATTACAAATGAGGCTGAAATTTGCTCTCCGAAGCGGCTCCTTCTGGGAGCTGCTTTGGACACGGGAAAGGAAAAGGCCTGAAATGTTCATTGTGGGATTCTTTGGGGAGCTGCCTCAAAAATCAAGCGGTGCCTGGACAAAGCATCCCCTCAGCGGCTGATTTGGGAAATTCGGGGAAAGTTTGGGACACTCGGGAGAGTTGGGAAATTCGGGGAAAGTTTGGGACACTCGGGAGAGTTGGGAAATTCGGGGAAAGTTTGGGACACTCGGGAGAGTTTTGGTGGGTGGGAACTCCATCCTTCCCTATCCTCAGCACATCCTGACTTCACCCACTCGCCAAAGCTTTCAAATTCTTCTTCCCCACACCCCCTCTCTCCCCCCAAAAAAATATAAAATTCTACATTTCTGGCATTGAAACACTCAAGTTTTAATTAATTCCGTGATAAACGCTGCTCAGGCCAGGAAATCCCCGTCCGAGAGGCAAAGCCTCGGCAATGCCAGAGGTGGGGAAGAGGAGGAGGGAGGCAGAATTTCCCAAATTCCCTGGTTTTCCCACACAAATGGAGCTCCCTGTGTGGGCACAAGGAGTGACCCGAGTGCTCCGTGACCAAACTGGTTAATTAAGACGCCAAACTCATTAATTAAACAGCTCCACGGCCCTGTGAAAAGGCAGGGCGGGAAGGTGGGGACGCGGCGGCGGCGGCCCGGGGAGCTCTGAGGGATCCAATTAGCTGGGACAGACATAATTGATCAACATCGCTAATTTAACACACGCAGGCTTTATTGCCTCGGCCCCACGCGTGGCACCGAGCCCCCCACTCACAGGGAGAGGGGGAACGCCACAGATTGATGATTTTCACGGCCTTGAGGGAATGAATTCTGCCTTCCCAGCTACTGCAGACATCCAGCGAGCAGGAAAACGCGGGATCCAGGGAAAATAAAACACGGGGAAATAAAATTTTTCCGGGGAAAAGAAAGAAAAAAAAGGGTTTAATCAGGGAAATAGAAAGGATTATGTATAAGGAGAAATATAAGGATTTTACCAGGGGAAAAATAAAAAGGATTTACCAGGGGAAAAATAAAAAATCCGTGGCAGAGTGTGGCGCTCCTGGTGCAGGCTCTAAACCAGCAGGGACACCAAGATCCTGCTGTCACACCCTGCTGTCCCTCCCCTCCAAAAACACCTGGATCACCACAAGTTTCCCCCTTCGGAGGTGATGTCCCATCCCTGGAAGGACTCAAATCCAGGTTGGACGGGGCTGGGAGCAGCCTGGCATGGTGGGAGGTGTCCCTGCTCAGGGCAGAGGGTGGAACCAGAACATTTTTAAAGTCAAAGGATGGACACGAAGATTTCTGAGGCTTGACAGCGCAAAAGAGTCCAAAGCTGCCAAGTTAAAGAAGGTTTTGGGAGCAAACCTTAGGGAAATGTCAGTGCAAAGTGGTGCAGACAAAAAATCCCAGGATTAACCTGGTTAAACCCTGATCTGCGCAGCCATCTCAGACTGACACATCCACACAGTCACAACACATGCGAAAAGAAAAGAATATAAAGGCAGAAACAGCACAGAAACTGAAGGATAACACGACTCGGAGCAAAGGCAGTGAGAAAAGGTTCCACAAATCCATTTGGAAGGAGGGAAAGGCAGGGAAAGCGGCACTGCCTTGCTGGGCAGGGACAGGTGATGATGGCCTGAGAGCTCCAGGATTTAATGGCTCTGCCCTAAACTGCTCATTACCTTTCTCCGGAGCCACCACCTGTCCCCTGCCGCTAAATCCCAGGCAAAGAACCAAAATCTTTGGCAGAACAAGGCAGGAACAGGTTGGGAAAGTGTTTGTAAAGATGAGAGATTTTTCCGGCTGGCTGGGGCAGCTGAAATCCACCCGGGAGAATGCAGGTAAATGGGCTGAAAAAAATCTCTTTAAGGACCTCTGCGTTTGAAAATTCCCAGGGGATGGGGAGATGCTGCTTGGGAAGGGCACTTTGGAAATAATCCAGAGGGTGAGAGGTGGAATGACAGAGCAGCCAGTTTAACTGTGATGCCTAAAATCCGGGAGAGGGGATCAGATGGTTCCTACACGCAGGGAAAAACTGGGATTTGGAAGGCACAGGGATTCCTCAGGGTGCTGGGGGAGCTGCTGATCCCATTCCTGTCCTCTGCAGCCTCAGGAGCAAATTCTGTGCTCATCCCAATAAACCCCTCATGCTTAAACCCCCGAGTTCCAGGGATCACTCCAAATCCTTCCTGCTGTTCTCCCTCAGGGATCTGCAGGAAAGCCTTCCATGGAAATCAGGATGCTGAATCCCAACAGATTTCAGAGAATCCTCATGGATTCCATCTCCAGAGCCCCCTGGACCCAAAGGTGTTCCCAGGGTGGGGGTGACTGTCACTGTCACCGTCCCACCCACACCATCCCAACCCTTCCGGACAAAGATGGAAAGATCATGGGACAGATTCCAGCCAGAGCTGCTGGAAAACTGGATTGAAAATCCATGGATTTGAAATCCCACGAGGATCCCATTTGTATTTTCACAGTCCACATCTCAGACCACCACTCCTTAGCAGAAATACTTTGAAATACAGGTTTTTGGACTTGCAGGTTCTTTTAAAAAAAGCCCCGAATCCACCCACACTATTCATTATTCTAAGAAAAGTGCACTTAACTTATTAAACATCTCTCAATGGGAAAGCAAAAAGCATGGAATAATGAGGTTGTGGACAAGGAATGTATTCCAGAAAGCCCATCTATTAATTTTTGTAGCAATTCTCCAAGGCTTTCCTGCTCCTTTTCCAAACAGGACAGCGCAGAATTATCTAGTGATTGACATATACACATAAATTAACATTCCTAGGTTAAAAAAAAAAAATCCCATCCCAGATTAAATAAAAGACCTGGAATCCACCTTTCCCTGAGCCCCTCCTTCTGGCAGAGATGTCCCAGCTTCCAGGGGACAACCAGGACCACGTCAGCAGCACCTTCTCTTGCTCAAACACGACATTTTAGTGCCATTCCAAGAGTTTTCTTGGCATCCTGACACTCTGGAAGTGGCTAAAGGATATTCCCTGGATTCCAGCCTCCCTGAGAGCCAAAGAATATTCCCTGGATTCCAGCCTCCCTGAGAGCCAAACTCACGGCAGACAAATCTCTTCACACAGGAAGGGCTGGGCGGGGGGGATGGAAACAGATCCCAAATTTCTGCTCCAGGGAAATTCCTGCTCCCTTCCCATCCCAGCCCTGGTGTTCAGGATCAGCCCCTGCCCTTCACCAGCAGACACAGCTCCCCTGAAGCCCGTGGGATTTTCTGAGGCAATCCTCTTGGAATAAGGACATTCCAAGGGAAAACATGGGAGAGCAAAACAGAATCTGCTCCCCTGGGATAACACGAGATCCACAAGTNTCCACCTTTCCCTGAGCCCCTCCTTCTGGCAGAGATGTCCCAGCTTCCAGGGGACAACCAGGACCACGTCAGCAGCACCTTCTCTTGCTCAAACACGACATTTTAGTGCCATTCCAAGAGTTTTCTTGGCATCCTGACACTCTGGAAGTGGCTAAAGGATATTCCCTGGATTCCAGCCTCCCTGAGAGCCAAAGAATATTCCCTGGATTCCAGCCTCCCTGAGAGCCAAACTCACGGCAGACAAATCTCTTCACACAGGAAGCGCTGGGGGGGGGGGATGGAAACTGATTCCAAATTTNGAAGGGCTGGGCGGGGGGGATGGAAACAGATCCCAAATTTCTGCTCCAGGGAAATTCCTGCTCCCTTCCCATCCCAGCCCTGGTGTTCAGGATCAGCCCCTGCCCTTCACCAGCAGACACAGCTCCCCTGAAGCCCGTGGGATTTTCTGAGGCAATCCTCTTGGAATAAGGACATTCCAAGGGAAAACATGGGAGAGCAAAACAGAATCTGCTCCCCTGGGATAACACGAGATCCACAAGTGCCAGCAGGACAAACAGCTCGCCCTCTAAAGCAAGGAACTATTTAAGGACAAACATGCCAAGAGAATTTTTCCTTTAATACCAAATTTTGCTGTGTTTAGCCAATGATTTCTATCTGTTTTTTTTTTTTTTTNTGTTTTTTTTTTTTTTTTTTTTTTTTTTTTTTTTTTTTTTTTTTTTTTTTTTTTTTTTTAATCTCTGCAGTAAACGATCAACATGTATCCTAGGGGAGCCCAGCTCAGAATTTAAAATAAAGTTATGAGCAGAAAAATGTGTGAGGAGCTCTGAAATTCTCTGCTGGGACTTTCAACAGCACTGGACACCAAAACCAGCACTATTATTTTGCAGCCCGTGCACAGTGATTTCCACAGCAGACCAAATATTAGCTGAAAAACATCTTAACTTCATCAGACACCGTGGAAAAATGAGGAAATCAACCTGATTCCAAGGAGATGGCCAAAGTTCAAATTAGTATTCACCCTGGATTGTCAGAGATTTATGAAATGCATAATTACACTCATCCACAGCTGCTTCAGCTGGAGAAAATAATGGATTGCCCAGTGAAAACTGGGAAGAGTGAAGTGGGAAGGAAAAGCCACCTGGAATTTGGGCTTTGCTGGGAGCACATGGAGCCTGATCTCCTTTGGCACAGCCTGTGTGGGGATTTGTGGCTCCCAGCAAGGCAGAGAACCACGTCCCCCACATGGGTTAAAAAAAAAAAATAAACCCACCATGATTTGTGGCTCCAAATCACACATTTCAGTTCAGCCCTTAAAGCAGCCCCTGTCACTCGCTGCTCAAAGAGAATTATTGAAGTGTTGCTGTGTTTGAGCAGGGGAAGGTGCTGCTGACGTTGTCCTGGTTGTCCCCTGGAAGCTGGGACATCTCTGCCAGAAGGAGGGGCTCAGGGAAAGGTGGATTCCAGGTCTTTTATTTAATCTGGGATGGGATTTTTTTTTTTTTAACCTAGTGTTATAAATGCATGTTTTGGAGTTGGCTTTTCACATACAGCAAGCTGATTGCTTTATGTATAATATGAGAAGGTTGTATTGCATGTTCTTTTATTAATAGAATTTGAAAAATGTAATAGATGAATATTCTTAGATTGTAAAAAAGTAGGGGTGGCATTGTTGTTTCTTTTGTAACTCCTCAAATAGATAGAAGACAGGAGGGGCATCTGGAATTCCTGAAGGTAAGGAATAATTGAGCCTTGTTGAAGAAGACAGATTTACCACCTCCATCCAGACTCTCTGGAGCCCCATAAATAAACTGTGTACTTAAGGAGGGGTCTTGAAACCAAAATGAATATTTGAATCATGCATTAGCTCATTTAAATATGTAACACCAAGACTTTCAAATACCAAGAAATCTGGAATAGGGTGTGTTGCTTTGCACCTTCAGCTGAGAGCTCCCTTATTTTGTCTCCTTTATTGTCTATTTTTATTCTATCTTTATTAAACTTATAAATTAATATAAAAAGGTGAAACGTCGTTTTTCACACTAGTAATGTTAATTTATGTGTATAAGTCAATTAATAGATATTTCTGTGCTGTCCTGTTTGGGAATGAGCAGGAAAGCCTTAAGAGAATTGCTACAAAAATTCACTGATGGACTTTCTGGAATACATCCCTCGTCCACAACCTTGTCCCAATGAGGGGCAAGGAAGATGTGGGATGGGAAAAAAAGGGATTTACTCTGTTCTCCCTCCCCCAGCAGTCACTGCAGGGACACACAGGTGTGGCTCTGCTGCAGCACAGGTGACAAAGCCACGAAAATCCCAATCGCTTCCCATTCCCCACTTGTACAAGCTTTGGTGGCTGCTTTTAATTAAGGAGTGAAAATGAGCAAGCCCTGTGTGATGGAGCCAAGCTGCACAGGAGGGAAGGCAAAGCACAGACATGGATTCATCCCTGCTGAGCCACCAGGAATGTTCTGGAACCCGGAGGTGTCATTCAAACACTGATTCCATCAAGGAAAGGGGCAGCGTTACAACGATTCTTTCCTGGCATCTCCACCCAGGACCACACAGCACTTCCCAGCCTCACTCACTGAATGAAGGAGTCATTTTGTATATTAGAAATGCACATGTTGGAGTTGGCTTTTTGTCATTTTGAAACACAGGGGAAAAAAATATTCCCAGCCAGATCCGTGCCAGCCCTTGGAATTTCATCATCTGTGCTGTGAGAGGGTGAATTCCCACCCCACAGGGAATGTTCCCGTGAGTTCCAGCCTGAACCCCCCGGGTTTTGGGGCTTTCAGTGGAATCTCTCTCACCTCCACTCCCCCTTCTCATGCAAATCCACGCAAATCCATGCAAATGCACCCAATTATCCCTGGAATTCCTGAAATCAGCACCTGACACATTTCCCTGGAATCCCGGATCTTTGGGGGGAATCATCGCAGCAAGGAGGTGCAGGAAGATTTATTTACACTGAAACTATTTATTAACACCAAAACGAGTAATTAACACCCAAACCATCACCTTACTTTTATGCATTTTATTAAAAAAAGGTATTTATCACTTTTTATTTACTACTTTTTCTTTATTATGTCAATATATTAACTAATATTTAAATATTACTTAATATTTTAATGCTTTGGTACTTCATTTCAATACTTGACTAATATTTATCAATAGAAATATATATTAATAATTAACATTTATCACTTTTTATTGATCACTTCTTATTTATTATGAAATCACTATTTAATATTTTAACACTTTACTATTATTTATTTATATATTAGTATTTACTAATTTTATCAATGATATTATTTTTATTACATTATTGCTCTTTAATATTTTAATACTTTAGCACTTTCTTTTAAGACTTTATTAATATTTAATATTTATTTTGTTTATTAATTATGTCCATCATGGGCTCACCACTGCCTTGGGAGCTCATGGAGCCCCTAAATTTTCCTTCAGGACCACACTGTGCAATATCAGATATCCAGAACCGTGCCTGGATTTATTAACTGCAAGTTATTGCAATTAATTGCAATTAATTGCAGGTGCTCCCCCAGGAAATGAGAGCAATTCCTCTGGATTTATCAATCACTTAGGGATAATTCCATTGAAGATGGGAAAAGTCACAGGACAATTTTCCAAGTGAACACACCAACAATTTCTGTTTATTGTTACCCTGAATGGGCACAGACTGAAATGCAGGGAATTCCATATAAACTTAAATAAAAGCTTTTTTTTTTGTTGTTGTTCTGGTCATACACAAGGTGCCTGGAGAGGCTCTGGAAGCACCATCCATGGAAAAACCAAATCCCACCTGGGCTGGGTTATTCCACCCCGAATATTTGTTCTGACCACCCCCCAAAATTAACAATATCAGGAATAATGAGAGTAAAGGAATTATCCCTGCAGCAAAAAGAAAAGCATCAGCACTTGAACTGCTCATACACAGCCTCTGAATCCTAATTAGTCAATCATTATCCATGCCTCTTTTAGGAGAAAAAATTGGGATTAGTGAGGAAATGAAAAGTGAAAATGAGGCCACCCAAAGCAGTTGTTTGATAACAAATTCCTGTCAGTTCTGACAAACAGGGAGCTGGTTTAAAGGGGCTGGATTCCATAAATCCCGGAAGATGCACGAGCACAAGACACAGAAGAGCAGCAACAATTCTCACAAACACTCACGGGGCCATAAGGAAAGGACTGTTCATGTTTGACTAATATTTGAATTTACCAAAGGTTTGGTTAATGGCACAAAGCAAAATAGCTGTGATTGAAGTGCTAAAAAAAAAAAAAAAAAAAGAGAGAGGTCAAGATTTCACCTGATTTTCATGCTAATTGGGTGGAACTATTAACAGAGATGAGCTGAATATGAAATGAAACGCTGTAAAAAAAAAAAAAAAAAAAGTTTTTTTAAATGCCTGAAAAGACTTGGCCATTACCAGGTAACAAGGCAGAAAAATCCAGGTCCCAAATGACAATTTATTTACCAAATGTGAAGGTGCACACAGCAGGGATTGCATTTGAAGGCCAGCCAGGAGCACTTCATCCAACCAGGATGAATTGAAACATTTCCTTTTATCCCTGTAATCAAACCTAAGCAAAAGGGATCATTTTTTTTACATTGGCATAAACAGGCAGAAGTGAGAGAAAGAGCAATAACCCTAAAAATAATGCTCAGGGTGTCATAAACCCTCTAAATTTACACAGGTGTTGAACTGCTCATTTTCCAAGGCTTTTTTTTTTTTTTTTTTAAAACAAAAATGCGCCATTTTTGATTTTTTNCATAAACCCTCTAAATTTACACAGGTGTTGAACTGCTCATTTTCCAAGGCTTTTTTTTTTTTTTTGATAAAGCAAAATGCTGCATTTTAGATTTTACTGAGCTCATCAGGTTCAACACTGCAGGTAAAAAAAAAGAAAAAGAAAAGAGGTTTGCAAAATGACTCAACTTTAAATGTCATTTCCAACTCTGTGCCTGTAACCCCTCCATCAACACAGCCCCTGAACTGAAAGCTTTTATTAGGAATTAAAATGCCTTAAAACTACTCCAGGGGATTTCCACAGGTGTTCTCTGTGCAGAAGCTTTTCCTTTTTTAAGTGAAAAACCAGTTTTACCAGAAGCCTTTCATTCTGCTCCTGTAGTTGAGGGAAAAAATGTATTTATAGCCTATTAGACTCAATTAAAGAGCAAGAAGCATTCATCTCTCTTTGCCATTGTTCTCTCCCTCCAAGCACTGAGGGAGAGGAGTGGAATATTTTAGCCTAAATGGTCTCTCCCGATTTAGAGGCTTCACTTTGTGCCAAGCAGAAATCAAGAACTGGAAAGATTCAGTCTGGGTGAGTTACACAGGAGACAAGTAAAAAAAAAAATAAATTAAAAATCTCTATTTTCACCTGCATGGAATTTCACCAATGTTCAACCTGCTGGGTCACAAACCTGCCTCCCACTCTTCCTCAGTGCTCATAAATGGAATATTTCTGTAATTCCATCCAGTGCAACCCCAAAGCTCAGCAAGTGGCAAACACAGGGGGGATTTTCAGAGAACAGCAGAGTGTCAATGTAGAAAATATGATCATTTTGCCTTCCTCAGCCACAAATCCCCTGTGGGAGGCAGGAAAGCTCCTGGAGCAGGAGATGTTGTCCCTTGGCAGGAGCCAAGTCCTGTCCTGATAAGGCTTTTCCTAGAGGAGATAAATCTAAAGCTGGAAACAATCCTTAAGCTTCCATTTAAGTCTGACCTTAAAAACTTCTCTATGAAGAAATCCCATTCATACTTAGCCTGGTGTTACATCCAAAGCTGTGAGGAGAAGGAGAGGAGATGGAGATAAAAACTTTCAGGGTGAGGAAGAGGAGCTGAGGAGCCTCAGGCTTCATCCCAGCAGCTCTTCCCAAGGGATCCAGGGATGGAGACACAGCTGAGACTTGGATTTTCCTCTGTCCCTTCCAGGACTGGGACAAACCCTGCACACAAAGGGTTAACAGGGAAAAGGTGCAATCCCTTCCTTCACTACAGGGGCCACTTTCCTTCTGAAATGAAAATTTCTAACTTGCAGGTTCAATGAGCTCTGCTTTAATGTAATTATGGTTATTTTCTGAGATCCCCTCCTCCCTTTGGGCTTGAAAAATCCCCTGGATTGACCCAAATAAGGAGCTGGAGGCAGCCAGGAAAGGTCCCTGTAAAACTCATCTGGAATAAAGCAAACTTTTGTGTCCTCTCCGTGTGCTCCTGGAAGACCAGGCTGCCAGGAAAAGAGATTTTTGTGATCATGTGGGTGATAAGCAGCTGAAACACGAGACTGTGGCACAACTCAGGGCTTAAAAAGGCTCCTGGACTCCCGAGGTGTATAAATAGTGGGGTAATAATGATTGATTGGGGTAGGGTTATTAGGGAATTGTTCATGGAAAAAAACCCTGTCTGGCTTCTTCTAGCCGGAATTTGAGAACTGAGAGTAGCTGAGGGTTTAAGAAAACAATAACCAAAAGGGGAAAATTACTTTTAAAAAGTGGTGGTTTTTTGGTTTTGTTTTTTTTTTCCAAGAAAAGGAAATTTTCCCTCTGATGAGTTAAACGGGTCAGAGAGGTGAGGATGTGAAGGCTCTGAGGGAGGAGCTGCTCTGCTTGTAGTGACACAGCACCTTTTCCTAAAACCAGGAGGAGTCAGAGCAATTTTAGGGACATCAGTGACTGAGGGAAAAAAAAGGATGGCACAGCAGGATCTCAGCCCAGCCTGCTACAGAGTGACTGCTCTCTCTGGAATTCATCTGCAGGGTTCTCTCCTGAGCAGAAACTCCCATTAAATAAAACACCTCCTGCAGGAAGAAAAGACAAACCTTCCAGAGTGGACAGAATTGATGTCAGAGAGTAATTATATAAAGCACTTAATTAAATGGCAGAGGCTCAAAGACAGGGACTTCATTAAATAGAAAAGCAGCCAATTGGAATCCATAAATAGTTTCCAAAGCCTGTTCATTTTCTGGAGGCATCTCACGACACAAACACTGAGAGTTCTGCCCTTGAGAGCAGCAGAGGCATAAATCAGACCGCAGTTCAGACAAACACCAATGCCTGGATGCTAGTCCTTCTTCCCTCTAAAAATGTCCATGGGAAAGAGTTAAAAAAAAAAAAAAAAGGATTTTTCCTGCCTGTGGGGGGGTCAGAACATCTCTAGTTATTGAGCCCAAAGGCACCTGGGGAGCAGGGAATGGTTTGGAGGTGGTTTTTGTTCATATTCCTCAAGTTCATTCAAAAGGATGGGAAAACAAGAAGGAAAGAGGCAGATGTAGGAAAAAGGGAGACAGGAACTCATGAAAGGAGAACAGTGAGTGAAGTGGAACAGCCAGGAAGAGCAAAGAGGACACCACTGGTGTTCAAAGAGCATCTGGAGGTGGCACTCAGTGCTCTGGGCTGCTGACAAGGTGGGCACAGCTCGGGCTCCGTGGTCTTGGGGATCTTTCCCGACTTCAGGAATTCAATGCCAAGTGGCCATTTAAAGGGCATTTCCCTGAAACACAGTTTGATTCAGTTCAGATGGTCCACAGTCATTTTGTTTCTCCAGCTCGTTAGGACACGGGGTTGTTAATTGCACTTCTGATCAAGGCAGAAGGTCAAGGAGGTTTCCAGCTGTTTTCATCTCTGAAGGGACGGAGAATGGAGGGGCTGAGCAGGGAATTATCCAGCTGAGGGGGGGAAAAGAACTTCACAGAGGGGAACACAGAGTGCCTGCCACGGGCTGAGCCCTCAAGAATGACACTCTGGGTGACATCAGAGTGCTGCAGCCATCACTTGGCAGATTTTAGATCTTTGTTCATCACCAGGCTGGGCCATCCCAGCAGCACCACACTGCAAGGGACAGCCCTGACCAGGATTCCTCTCTCAAGTCAGGCTGATTAAACGTCCAAGCAGTTTCTTTCCCTTTTCCTGCTTCACTCTGCAATTTCCTCCTCTTTTTAAGAGCAGCCCCAGCACGGATTAAAGGTCCATGATAGCACGCCATAAAAACTTCAAAGCAGCAACTGCAAGTGATTCTGCTGCTGCATTAGAAGCTCCTTGAAAAAAAGCTCCTGCTCTGAAGAGATAACAGCACAGCTTTGATTTTTAAGGCTTTTGTATTGCTTGGAGTGTTTGTATATTAAAGTGACACAGCCTGGAGTTTTCAGATTTCGTGGCAAGCCTTGAGACAACAAAAAGCAAATACCTTTCATTGGGAGCGTGGAGCGAAGCAACTCAAGGCAAGCACGGCTTAATATTTTGGCCACGTGCCCAAAAAATATTCAACCTTTCAATCCCAGGAGTTCAAACAGAAATTTAAGCCAACCTGAGCCAACGTTTTGGAAGAAAAAGAGATTTGAAACCCAGAGAAACCCAAGATATCCCAGGGGCTGGTTGGGCTTTCATCCCGTGGTGGGTGAACAGTGCTGGCAGTGCCCTGGGAGCTGGAATGCTGCTCCAAGCCCCTGATCCCAGGCACTGGGACCCTTTTCCCTGTGAACCCCATTTACAGGTGAAAACACCACTCACATGCAGCCTTTGCTTCCCTCTTGGGAATGAATCCCTCAGGTTTTCCTGAGCCAGGTCTCTGACAGCCTCTGAGCTGGAGGCTGGGGAGATGGAGTTTATTTCTCAGCCAAACAGGGCTTGCTGGCAAATCAATGTTCTGCTGTCACCCAGGCATTGATTTATTATTTCCCAAAATCATGAATCTTTCTCCCCAAAGCCTCTGGGCTCTTTGGTGCAGTGCTCTGTCCCTCACCCTGGTGCTGTTCCCTCCCTTCATCCCTCAGGGTGGGTGAACTCTGTGGGGATTTCTCCCCCTGCTGCTCATTATTCCACCTGGATCATTTCCACAGGACTATTCCCACTCCCCCAGATTTTTCATTCTTTTCCAGAGAGTTTTCTCCCCTATTATTTTCCAGAGAGTTTCCCAACAGCTGTCCAAGGCAAGGATCAGGGCTGAGTCCCACTCCCAGGAATCAGCTGATGACTTCCCAATCTTGAAACTCCTGGACTCCAATCTGAGCCAGGCAGCTCTGGGAATATCCCCAGATGAAGCAAGGGGAGCATCACTTAATCCTCTCTGCAAGCCCTCCTCTCATCCTCTTATCCCAAAGAACTCCAGGATTATTCTCAGAACGATGTACCCAAGGTGTTATCTCTGCCTGAGCTCTGTTTACTACACCTGATCACTAAACCATGTCCAAACCTTCCAGCACCTCATCTCCAGGTGCTTTTAAATCCACCTACACAACCCATTCCCTCCAGGCACTGCCTGATGCCAGCTGCTGGAATAAATAAATAAATTTCAATAACAAATCCAGATTTATTACCAGCTTTAACACTCGGAGCAGTAAACCCTAAAGGGATGAACTGCGGTGAAACCAAAGGGAGAAGAGCAAAATGGGAAAAAAAAAAAAAAATCTCAACCACTTCAAGTGTCTCGACAGATAAGAGACAAAAAAAAAAAATGTGAGAGAATCATTCTGGGCAGGAAATCGTGGAATCACAGCTTCCCACCCCAAAAAAAGGTGGGTTTGTTTCCTGACGACCGACGGCGGGACACAGACAGGCAACGAGAAAACAACATCTGAAAGAATCCTAAAGGTTCAAGGGAATGCTGCCAACACTCAGCAAAAAAACCCCAAACAAACAAAAAAGGCCCAAAAAAGGGTAAAAACCAGGGTTTGGGAATCTTGTGGGTGTGACAGAAACTCATCTAAATCGAGACAAATAAAATACCAGCAGGGAAATGTTGAGGGTGGGGAGAGGGGGGAATAAAAACCTGGTGTGTAGAAGAGGGAGAAACTTCTTTTGGAGCCAAGAGGATGGTAGAGCCAAATAATGGCATTTCTGAGGGAGAAAGTCTGGGGAAGAAGGAAAAGGGACAAAAGGGAAGGCTGAGCACCAAGGAGCCTGGTAAAGGAATTTTGGGGGGACACCTTGCTGGGCTAAAAGAAAGGAGAGGTGCTCGAGGTGCTAAAGGTGAAAAACCTTCAAAGCCTTCAAATCCACGCCCTGGTCTCCAGCTCCTTAAAAAAAAAAACAAAAAAAAAAACAACTCCCAAGGAGAAGGAAACTCAGCTGAGAAGTTCCTGCTGCTGCTCCAGCATCAGCAATTAAATCCCTGCACAGAGTCCCCCACTGAGGCCAAACCAGCTAAATCGTTCCGTTTGCATTTAACTCTGCAAATTTGAATTTTGATTTTTTTTTTTAAGAAAAATTCTTCTTTGCATTCTTCTTTAAAAATAAGAAGATGGGGGTTATTTTCTTTTTCGTGACTGACCGCAATGAAAAATGTAATGGGTTTGTACTTTGGGGGTTTTTAAATTGTAACATGGTTTTTTTGGGGAAAAGCCTGTGGGGTTTGGGATGAGTGCTGCTGAGAGCACTAAGCTGGACTCGGGAAGGGACTGGGAGTTTCAGGTGGCTTTTCCAGCTGCAAAGCCCCAGGAAAAGCCCAGCCCAGCCCAGCAGCTCAAAACCAGATTAATTTCCCTTGCTTGGCCTTGGGATTGAATCTTGGCCGTTTTTATTCCATCCCGTCCCAGGCAGGAGAAAAATCCCCTGCAAAATGAAAACCTCACCTTAAGGAGCTGCTGATGCTCCTGTATCAACCCAAAAATATCCTGGGAGGAAATGAATGTGTTGCTCTGGGAGGCGAAAATGAGGCTTTAAAGGGAAAAGTTTCATTTCATTTCCCACCTAAGAGAACAGAACCCGGGAGGAAAAAGCCCAGGAAAATGGGATCAGGGCCATTTCTGAACTCCTTATTCCCATTTTGGAGCCCATAATCTCCCTTTCCCCCGCACGTGGCTGCAGCGCTTTCATAAAGTGGATTTTAGTGAAGTGGGAAATCAAATTTGCAGCAGCAAGGACTGCAGGAAATCATGATAAAATGCTTGATGTTTCCTGACACTTAAAATAATATTCTAATCTGGTTTTCTAAAGCTTTGCAATAAAAACCCTGCTGGCTGGAAATCAGGCAGAGACATCGGGGAGGGTGAACGAATCCGAAAACAAAATCATGCAATGAATGTTTTCACTGGCTACAATTAGGGGCAGATTACATATTTTTCAAGACCTGCAGATTAAACCTACCTGAAAAAAATGAAACTGCTTAACCCCAGCAATCAAACTGAGCCATCAAATTGGGTTTGATCTCGGTTTTGTGGATAAAAAGCTGTTCCACAAGGAGATGTTTCCTCGCTGCCATCCACACCAGAGGTTTTCTGGAGAGCTGCTGGGGGAAACATCCTGGATTTCTTTTCCCCGGAGGTTATTTTGGTCACTATTCCAGCTTCACATGCACACGAGGAGCTACAGGCTATTTTCTGGTACCAGAATGATTTTTATCCTGCTATTTTTACTTCTCATTGCTGGGCATTTGCCCTCGGCCTCTCTGCACAGCTTTCCCACTCCCATTCCTCCCCCAAGCCCAGTTCTTTGCATCCTTTCCTCCAGAATCTCATTTTATATTCTCCTTAAACTCCTTAAAAACTTTGAATTTTAAGGCCTCAGCTTTCCAGCAGAGCCCAAACACTGCTACCCCATCCCTTGTTCTCACTCTGCTGTTTTTTTTGCATCATGGATTTTGAACATTTTGTAGAATTTGGGGCTTTATGAGCTGCTAAATATTATTGGGCATA
>VWYO01015874.1:0-31989 GCA_013400275.1 Rhadina sibilatrix
CTGAAACCATCCCAAAGGTTTTTTTACACAACTAAGTACTTTTTGCTATAAAACGCCCTCCTCCCTTCCTATGGTGAATGGAAACCCTTCATACCCCAATGGGTTTGGTATTCACCATTCCTTACCATCACCCTAATTATTTTAACCTTCAGATAGGAATAATCCTCCCAGCAGCAACTTTTTTTCTCCCTCCACTCACCCTTCTCTTTCCAAACACCAGACTCTGCTAAGACAATAAGGCTGAGCCACCAAAACTCTCCAAACCATTTCAACAGTTAAGTTGCTGAATTTCTTTAGCAGGAAAATTACAAGCATTTGTTTTCCAGCAAAGTTCAGAACAACCTCACTTGTTATGCACCTCCTGGCAAGGGGGGCAGGAGGCTTTCCCCATGGCCATGCCATGGACCTCCCCAGTGAAAGTGGGAGGATTATTCTACTGTTTTCCCTTAATGATTATTATTATACTTCCCTAAAAGAGAAGTATAATAATTATCATTAAGGGAAAACAGTAGAATTATCTTTATGCAGCAGAGATTCGCTGCTGGTAAAATTAATCCATTCAAGGCCAACAAAAGGCTTGGGAAGACCCTGTATTCTTTTCTCTTTTTTTTTTTTTTTTTTCTCCTTTTCTTTTTTTTTCTTTTACTTCATCTGCTGATTTTTTTTTCATAGTTTTGAAGCTACTAGATTCACAGCAATTTTTTCTCCCTGACAGTCAGGCCTAACCTAATCCAATTAAGGGTCAGCACCAAGATAATATACCCAAAATATGGCAAACAAGGTAAAAAGGCTCCCATTAGATTTTTGCTCAATAAAGTAATTACATTTTTTCCCAAAGACAAATAAGGCTTATTGAAAATGTAAATCACTCTTTTCTATACAGATATAAATACCTGCAGGGCTTTTCTGAGACTTTGTTGTTAGACATCTTGTTTTTACATGTACTGTGGTTAGAACAATTGAATTACAGAATGACTTACAACATTAGATTACTTTCTGCCTGATTGAGAATATCTTTATAATGGAAATCGGTGTGCACTTTTAACCTTGTTACAATGCGATATGTCTGATTAATGTATTAAAGAAACTCGTTCAACAATAGGTTTTGCAGACAGAAATTAAATTAATTCGACTTTATCACAACACCTTTATTAACAGCATCGAAAGGAGGGCTAGTATGTGATTATGAGAAGCGAATTTCCATAAATTGATATATACAACAATTCCAAAATGAGGTAGAAGGATCATTAGATGGGGGAAAAAAATTGACTAAACACTTGTAATGCATTTTTGTTTATCGTCATTACTTTCCACTCACCTTGCAAGTTGCAAGCTGGGCATTTCCCCAACTCAGAGAAAAGATAAACATCTTGCATCAAAATCTACAGGTGGAGAGTTACCAAATTTCCTTCTGGCTCCAAACAATGGGAAGTGTAATAAAGAAAGGCTCAGAGATGACCTTCCTGGATGTTTTTTAGCCTCTGCTGGGCAAACCCTTTTGGCCCCATCTGCACTGAGCTCATGGTGCCATTCTGCTCATCAGAGCCAACCCAACATCACCTCCCGCAGCCCCCACTGCCCTCAAGTGTCCTCTGCTCCATGACTTTTGAGCTCTCCCTCAGGGGGAGACACAGGGTAGATGACTTAGATGTTGTCTTGGGTTACGGAACCAAAAATGTGTATTCTATTTCATCTGCTGAAAGCAGCTGGGGAGATGTTTTTTTCTTTGTCACTTGTAACTCTNCTACATTTGTATTGTTAATATTCCTAGTAAAGAGCTGTTATTTCTATTCCCAAATCTTTGCCTGAAAGCCCTTAATTGCAAAATTACAATTTGCAATTTGTATTTTAATTGCAATTTGGAGAGGGTGAGGGGTCTACATTCTCCATTCCAAGGGAAACTCCAGCTTTCCCTGACAGATACCTGTCTTTCAAAACCAAGACAGATTTCTGCACAGGCAGCTGGCTATCTACAGAAATACCTGCACCCTGCTCTCTGGAGAGCAGCAGCATGAGGAATATTTCTATAGCAGTGCTATAGATCAATATGTGCAATCCAGGAGTTAATAAGCTTTAGAAAGACATAACTTAGAGCACATCAGTCACCCCCAAGTTATCCTCAGTAAGTACCCAGCTCTCCAGGTGGTTCTCTCCAGGTCACAGGCTCAGAGCATCCTCTCAACGTTGCTTTGCCAGGAGCACGGGAGAGAATTGGGTGTGAAAAGTGATTAGGTTAGAAAGATACACCTGCATAAAGAATTGCAAAACTTGCCAACAGCTGCTTTGCTTTTTTCTTTTTAAACAGAACCAACTCTGCCCAAGTAGCTGCAGGCTATCAGCACAGCTTTTTGCAGCCAGCCTGCTCTTGTTTAAACAAGTCTTAGGAAGAATAATGCAGTTAGCAGCAAACTTCACCTACTGAAAGCAGGCTCCGTGCCCTCGGGGGCTCATTAGCGGGGCAACACAACGGGTAGGGATGGAAAAGGCTACCAGTTCTTTTTGCAGTAGCCTGATAAGGCAGTGAGGACCCAGCAATGAGGGGTGCACTGCTGCAGCAGATGGATGAAAAATCTGCCTCAATTGTTGGTTGAATTTTTTTTTTTAATTTTTTTTTTTCCCCAGCGAAGCGTATTTCGCCTCTTTCATGCCTGGTACCTCAAAGCCACTTCACAAAAAGATGCAAAAATGATATAATTCACAGCACCACACACAGGCAGAGAATTCAAAATGAAGCAACCACTCATTGCAACCCAGCCCCTCATTCCTCTCCAGCGCAAAACAAAACACCGCTGCTCCGCCCGGGCAGCTCTGGGCACCATTTCTGCTTTGCAGAGGGTCGCTTTTAAGTTTCTGGTTTGTTCTTGGCTCATTCATCAGCATTGCTAATGGGAGAGATAGTTCTGGTTTTAAGGCAGCAACACTCACGGGGGTTACTGTCACTGGAAGTAAACTCAGCACTGTTAAGATGAAGGATGCCCGGTGAATGACCCCGGATGGAGGTCTGAGTGGAAACTGCAGTCACGGATAATGAGGCCAAAAGAGGGTTTAGCGCAAAAAGCACAGAGAGATGGATATTGGTGAGCACAACTCTGGTGTTGCAAAGCTGCGGGTCTAAGCAAGGATAAAATTCTTCGGGAAAGGAAATGGGCCAGAATGTATTTTGCTAATAAAGCATCTATGTTAATAGGGGTTGCAGGAGGCTGCAGCAATCTGGGCAGCAAGCAGGGAGCCACGTCTGCAGGGCGGATGCTCAGGGGTTTAATCTCTCTGGTAAAAGAAAGATGTGTGGGCAGTTTTAACAGAGAATTCCACAGGCAGCTCCACCACTCCACAGTAAGTGAACAGGGCAATGGCATGTCTGGAGAGACTGAGTTAAATAAGAATAAAGGCAGTTCATGCCATGGATATCACTTCTCTGCAGGCTCCTCAGAAGCCAGGGGGATCAGCCCACACCTAACAGTCTCCTGTTTCTGTCATGCACCAGCTTGCAGCATCCTTCAGGTAAACCAAATCTGAATCTCAGCAAGGACCCAGCGCATGAGGCTGGTTCTACTCTGAAGGAAGTTCAGCTGCAAAGCTCATTTGCAAATACAGCCCCAGTGAAAGAGCTGTGCCACAGCCCTCCCCTTTCAGAGGGGCAGCTCCTCCCTGGCCAGCATCTCTCCCACAATTTTTGATGAAGCTGAAGCCTGAAGACACCTGGAGGGAACCTTCTGATGCTGTGATCTTTGGTTCAGAATGAAACTCATTTTTTTTCTGCTTAAATCCAATCTATTTCAAGACTTCTCATTATGTCCTTGACCGTTACAATTTATTAAAAAATCAGACAGCCTGAAATTTCAAAGCTTGAAGCTCAGAGGTGAAGGAACTGGCACCCCATACATCCCCTCCTGCAATGCTTTGCCTGGCATGACCACCAGGTCCCTCCTCTCTTACATCCCAAAGCATCCCATGCCCAGCTGTCCAACCAAGCTGTGATGCGAGCCAGGAAAAAGAAAAGAGGCGAGGCAAAAAATAAAGCTGTTTTGTGCAGTGAAGAAAGCTGCAAAACATTACAAAGCTGTGTGCCCTCATTTCCAGCTGTTAAGACTGTGTATCCTGCCCCACTAACTCTGGGAGTTCTTTGTACTGATGCCAGGGCATCTCAGAACCAACCATCTTTTTAAACACTCGGGAGCCAGTTGCAAAACAACAAATTATCTCCTCCACTAAAACAAGGAACACGCCAAGCCACGGTACATGCAGACAGCTACACAGAACCAGTAATTAATCTGCATGAGGTCTTTAGGCTTGTTCTGGCTTCTGCTTGGAAAAGACGGAAGACACCCCATCAAACAGGCAAACCTGTGTGCATCTCACTTGCAATGCAGCCAACATGTGATCTGAAGGGAGATCAAGCCAGGCTCAGTGGGTGCTCTATGATATTCCCACCCATAAGATGCAGCAGCCTTAAAAAGCCCTTTTTAAGCCGCAGAGTAGTGAGGATGAAGTTGCCACCAGCCGAGTGATCTGTCTCAAGACTTAAGTCAACAAACAGATTCACATGATCTTCAGTACAAAGCTGGGTGGGACATCAAACAGACTGTCAAAGGATGCTCCACGTGCTGCAGTGTGCGTGTGCAGGGAGGAAGGGGCACTGCCAGCAGCTACCTTCTACTTTTTATTTTAAAAAAAGGCCTCACTGCAAATTCCCTTGAAATGGCACATCTGAGAGGCCAGAACACGTCCAGGTAAAAGAACAAAGGGAGAACAAAAAAGAAGAGTATACTACAAAAATTTACAAAAAGAAGCAAAACCAAATGCTGTTTTTAAATTAAACCTCTGCTGATGTTCAGCACCACCTCCTCTGGCTTTGCAATGACAGGTTTGAGCATCACTGGCCACTGCTTCCACCCAGCAGCTCTGCAGAGCCCCCCACACTCAGTCTGCTTCATCCAGACCCAGTTCAGTGACAAACTGACCCAAAGCCTTGCCATACCACCAGGGCAAGCAGGAGGGCACACCAGCATGCCACTTTGCCCACACTGGAAAAGGACAACCCTGACCAAAGATGTGCTACCTGGCATCCTCACAGGCAAAATTCTTGCTAGCAGTGAATTAATTGATTAATTGTGACACCAATGGTCTCCTTCCCCAGGCCAGACCAGAGGTAAAGCTTTTACTAAACTGAAAATTAACTATCAGTCTCACTCCCTTAGAGAGGCAAGTGATGGTCAAGAGCATTCATGCCAAAGTCCCTTCCAAGAATGAGATGCAGGCCCCTAATTTGCTACTGCATATCTGAATACTAAACCAGAGATTTAATTCCCACAGCAGTGTGCCAAAATAGCTGGAGCAAAATTGTTGATACTGGGTTACAAAAGTGCAGGCATGAATAACTTCTGCCCTTATTCTTTCGGCACCAGCCAAGCCACCAACTTGGGGATTTCTAGTTCAAAATCAACACCTTGAAATTCAGTGCTTGGCCATATGCTTCCCCAAGTGTCAGAAAATCTTCACTACTTGAAACCTCTTCAGACAGCTAATCATAGTACTCCCAAGGTCTTTTCACAGGCATGGGAATGCTGCTGATACTGTCCTCATAATAAGGTTTATTTTCATCCTGCAGGGGGAACAGATGCTTGCTTTAACATGCTTATCAGGCACCTTACACTGCCTATCACAAAATGGATAACAAAGTACACAGTACACACACCTTGGGATAGTTCTGAGGGGGTCTGAGATCACTGAAAACCAAAATTTCACCTGTATTTTTAGCTTTAAGTGAAAAATGGAGCTAGCTACCAGTGAGTATTAGAGAATAGCCTGAGGATTAAACTTTGCCAATAAAGAACTTGAAAAAACAGAGGCTGTACATCCAGCTGACTCTCCCAGGAGTGATGCCAACAAAAAGCAACCCACATTAAAAGTACAAAGAAACCAATCTCGGCATCTCAGAGGGAAGGACTTTGCAAACAGCGCTGTAATTTCAAAGCTTTCCCCACAAATCTCTTGCCAGCTCTAGTACAGACAGAAAAATCCATTAGCAGATAGCAAACCTCACCGGAGCTCCATGCTAGTGCAACCTGCTGAGCAAAGCAGCTTCCAGCAAGTGTCCAGGTGAGGTGGCCCCAAAAGCAGCTCCTGGGCAGTACTTGGGGAAAACCAGCCTGGCATCGCTGTGCTGACAAAGGCACTAAAGCACTGTGTATGGCAACAGGTGACATTTTCATTCCTGGGTGCCAAAAGTCCCTTTATTCACATATTCCTGATTTTCAACCCTGTGTATCTGCTGGAACTGCTATTTTGAACGTGCACTGCAGCAATGTTTCTGTGGTGCAACAATCAACCCAAGTACCTGGTTATCTTTACAACCTGCTCATGAACTCCCTGCCAGGATTCCCTAAGGATCTAGGGAAGCAAGGGTCCGGTTTTCCCAACTCTGAGGCTTCCCAAGGCCGTCAGAGCTGGGTTCACACCAAGCACTCTCCCTGAGCCAGGTGAGGTGAGCACTTCAGCTTTGGGATAGTATCAAGCACAGCCTGCTCAATGGCATCACCTCCAGAGCCCCCCAGCAGCACAGCTGTATAACCTAGTTAACCTAAACTGTCTTTTAAAGGTGTTTGCAGGAAAGAACAAGCACATTGGGAATTGCATGCTGTTCCCATACAGCACTGGCACCTTTCTGCTTCCTTCCTTTTGACAAGTGCAAGTGGTTGAACAAAGCTCCAGTTAATTTTGCCATTTAATAGGATTTTCTAGAAACTCAGTCATCAGTTCTGAGTGGGAAAAAAACAAACAAACAAACAAACAACAAAACCAACTTTGCTGGGCTCTCTGCTCTTTCCTTTCTAGGCAATGCTCTGCAGGTAGAGCTGCACCAATGACTGCAAGGGGAGCAGCAGGGGCTGGGCAGCTGGGTTGCATCAAAAATGGGATAGGCAGCAGGTTGAGGGAGGGGGCTCTGTCCCTCTACTCCACTCTAGTGAGACCCCACCTGGAGTATTTCCTCCAGTTCCAAGGCCCCCCAAGATAAGAAGGACACAGACCTGTTGGAGTGAGGGTGACAGAGTTAATCAGAGGTCTGGAGCTATGGAGACAGGGTGAGAGAGTTAGGGTTGCTCAGCCTGGAGAAGAGAAAGCTGCCAGGAGACCAAGAGAGCTGGCGTGGGACTTACTACAAGGAGAGATAGGACAAGGAGGAATGGCTTTACAGCTGACAGAGGTATGGATTAGATTTTAGGAAGAAATTCTTGACTCTGAGGGTGCTGAGGCCCTGGCACATGCTGCCCAGAGAAGCTGTGGGTGCCCCATCCCTGGCAATGTTCAAGGCCAGGATGGATGGGGCTTGGAGCAACCTGGGACAGTGAAATGTGTCCCTGCCCACAGGGGTGTCAGGACCAGATGATCTTTAAGGTCCCTTCCAACCTAAACCATTCTATGATTCTAACCTCAGAGGGGATCAACTTTTAGCTATGTAAGATCCCCTGACTGTCTCCCTTGTAATTCCAATAACAGAGAAAACATTAACTTCTGGAGGTGCTGGGGTTGAATATGTTATTAAGCTTATTTGTATTGCATCTCTCCCAGTTGTCTTGGCTTGTGGTAAAAAGCACAAACAGACTGACTAAAATCATTCTTCCCTACACTCATGATTAAAATATCTACGAAAGGTGAACATACTAGGCAGATTTTCAACCAGGGAAAAGGTAGGAGATTAGAAAATTAATACAGATACAGGCCTTGACAGCAATTTTTTCCCAGTGTGCCCTAAGAATCAGCCTCCTTGATGAAGTATTTTAATAGCAGGTTTTAAGGATGAAGTTTTTAAGCAGACAAATTGTAGAAATAATAAAGCCCTAACACACACCAGGGCTGACAAATTAGCTACTAAAGCAAGGCTTGGGATGGGAACTGTTTACTGCCACATTACTGAATTCACTCTTCTGCACTGCTGTTTACAGACCAGGAACAACACAACACACAGGCTCCCATTTAAATGCATGCCTGGAGGCACAGTTTCCAAAAGCAGATTTACAGCAGTATGACTTCCTCCTCCTGGGGACTGTAGAGCTCCTCAGAAACCTACCTGGAGGCTCTGCAACACCTCTGGGGCTCAAGTTCATGTGCCCTTTGTAGCCAGGTTTGCTCCAAGCTACAAATGTGGGTCCAGGTCTGTGTGTGAATGCCCAAACCCAGCCTAAGGGTGGGTGGCAAGGGGGAATAAGGAACAACCTCACATGGAGAAAAGATGCTCAGTCAGGTAACACGCCTGAGGATCTGAAATACCAGGAGGCAAAACCGCTGCTGCAGAAATGCCACCAAGTGCTGTGAAAAACAAAGGAAGCCCAAAGGACAGGCAAGTGCAGCAGAGTTGTTATTCATGGTATAATCACTGTGGGCATGGAGGATAAATTTTCCATCATTCCGGAGGATTTTAGTGACAATTAAATAACCTGTCAATATTTTAACACCATGCAGGTGAACTGTACTTCACCTACAGAAGCAGTGGTGGCCAAGGTCAGTAATAAAAGAGGTAAATATGAGAAGCCAGGGTGAGTGTAAAAACCCACATTTTCACAGACAACCCCTGTGGCATTTCATACTTTGGTATGACTACAGTGTCTAAAAAGAATCATATTTACAGAATAACAGTAAATATAACTGTTTGCTTCCAGGTATATTCTTTGAAACTCAATATGTGCTGATAAGTTTAACAGAGAAACTTTCATCATACCACAGCTAAATAAAAAAAAAAAGTTGTATTCTATCATTTAAAAAGTGATATCTTACAAAGATATTTACCCCAGATCCTCATGCAACTCAGCTATTAGAACCAGCCCTATGCAATACTGTAGTTTAAAAAGTCAGTGCTTCCATTATTGCCTTATTTCTCCACTGAACAGCTCATATCCTCATTTGTAAAAATAAAATTTAAAATAAAAATAAAAATAAAAATGTTGCTTTCGGCTCAGGTCTGACGTAAAACCCTTAGCTGAGCAACATCAGTGCTTTAAAAACAAACTTCAAAAACCCAGTGGCCATTCATTATTTTTTGGTGACAATTGCCAGACAACTGGCATGTTTGGCTTGGATTTTTTTCTTCTTTGCTCTAATAACACAAAAATGTCTCTGGAGCAAATAAATGAATCACTGAAGTATTAAATAATCAAGAAGAGTTATGTTTAAGTAAGTACCTAGCTACATATGGCACTAATGAATTCCAACAGCTTCACCAAGTACAAAAGCACTGAATGGTTTTGTAATGCCCAGTCATTTTTTACTGTAAAGGAAGTCAATTTATGTTCTGGTTTGGCAGAGGATGGGCAGATTGTAGCTCTGCTGCTTTGTGTTGACTTTAGTGGCCCTCCATCTACCTGTCCTCCCACAAACACATTCTCTGTAGACAGAGCAAGGTGTCAATATTCAGTAACATAAGGGACAGTCGTGTTTGTTCAATATATACACAGACATCTCCAAGAAAAAGTGCATTTTTGTTGTTGTGCCAATAAATGAAAGATATGGGAGAACAAACACTGATCCTTTCAGGACCCTACAGCAATGCCCAGGTCTGTGCTCACATAACCTGGCACATGGCCCACATGCACAGTGCTTCTGCTCTGCTTTAGCACCAACAAGCATGGTGGGTTCACTGATGCAAAAGATATTGGGTGCTTTTGCTCATAGTTGAATATGCCAAGGGATCTTTTGAGATTAAACAGGCTCACTCTACATATAGAAGTAAGTTTTGTTTCTCACTGCCCTGGAAATTCCAGCTGGGCTTAGAGCTGAGCTGGGTTTTCTTTCGTTATCAACTGTAACATGAATTCTCCATTTCACCTGAACTCAAGGTAAATCTACAGTTACATCTCTGCTCCTCTGCTGTTCCAGATAGGGTTGACTGATGGTTTTGGCTGATGTGAGAACAACTTCCCCTGGCTCTGGTGGCAGCAGAGCTGCTGCTCCTGACAGTCAGCTGGAACCTCCCCGCGCAAGTAGTGCCTGGCAGGCTGCTGCAAAACAGTGATTTTCTGCAGAAAGGGACTCAGGCAGGTTAAAAGCCAATGTCCTGCACTGTGCCATGGAGCTTAACATGCTGCCCATCAGTCCTGCCTGGGCCCATCTGCTCAGGTGACCAGCACCCAACCCAGCCACAGATTCCTCCCGGTCACCACAACACAAGAGCAATCCAACTCAGAGTAATTTGGTCCCTAAACCCTTTCTAAGCAGTGGAGAAAGCTTGCCCCATGTCAGCCAAACTGCCTGGGGTGGGAAACCACCCGAGTGCCACCACATTATTTCACAGCCTGCACAAGTGTGGTGGCTGAGCAAAGCCAGCACAGAGAGCAGCACAAAGTGCTGCTGGCTTAGTGCCACACAGCTCAAAGCCCATAAGCCGATGCATTTCCATGGTCCCCCTGAAAAAAGATAAGAGTTACTTACGTGCAAGTAGTACAGTGACCTACATAAACACAGTTCTTTTGTAAACAGGAGTCAAGAATGGCAGGGACAAGCAGCTAACAGGGAAACAGTGTCAGATTTTAATCATCGTTGGCTTTAAGCAAACTATTACAACACTCCCACACCTTTGCCCCATCCCCAGCTCTTCCCTACCTACATGGAGCAGCTCAATTGTGTCTCAAGAAAAATCTTCTCTGCAGAACAAGCATCACAGTATCACAGTACATATGTCCTTGGTATTCAAATGGAGAAGCAGGACTTTCAGAACCAGACAGCCTCAGTTTCTCAGGAAGTTCAGAAATTCAGAATTCTTTTAAAGAGTCAAGTAAAAATAAGAAATAATTTCATTAAATGCAGCCCAAAACTGGGACGACTTACTAAAAGATGGAGAATCAGCTCTTCTTTGGTAAATCAGGGGATGCTACAGCACATGCCTCGTGGCATCTATTTTGAGGTACATTTTTGTGATGTTAAAGGAGGCAGGAGACACCTGGACCAGCCTTTCAGAGCTACCCAGGGCAAGCACAGCACTCAGGGAAAACTGAAGATGCTGGGACATCTCAGCTCCCAACCTCACACCCCAGGGCGAGTTCAGACCCTTCTGCTCTGACAAACCTGAGAAGAGGCAAAGCCCTTAATGGAAAACCCAAGCCCTGCAAACGCCTCAAGCTTCAAGCGCTACCAAGTTTTTTGGAAGATCAGAGCGGGTAGGAAAGAGGTTGTTGGCAGGAGGAAAGGGACAGCTTGGCTTCAACACAGAGAGTTTGTGTACAAGCCAGGGCAGAGAGGAGCTGGGGAGCTGCAGAGGGCTACTCACAGCGGCAGAGAGCTTCCCTTCATTCTTCTGCACGTGGACGACGGCGTCGCGCACCACGGAGAACAGGCTCAGGAGGACGTGCTCCATGTCATAGATGCCGTGCATGCCTCTGGTCAGCCCCTCCAAAGACCCGATGTACTCCTTCCAGAGGTTGTGGATCTCCAGGACGCCCGCCAGGCATCCCTGCATCACCGCCCCGCAGTAGCCGGCACAGGGCTTGGCCAGGAGCAGCCCCTGGCAGTGGGAGCAGTACCACATCTTCAGCAGCGCCCGCCCACAGTCCTTGCTGAACTTCAGGTGGTCAGTAGTGTTTATCACCTCGATCCCCAGGTTCAGCGCCTGCAGAAAGACTCGTGTGGCCTGCAGGGACTTGGACACCTGCGTCATCATCGTCTTGGGGTAGTTCCCAAAGACTTTGAGGTCTCTCCTGGCCGCCCGCAGACATTCGGTCATTTCCACAGAGGGATCGGGGAAGCCAGGATTAATCAAGTGAGAGTAAACCAGAGGGAATAAACTGTCAAAAAACTCATTTATCATGTCATTGACACTGATGTCGGAGCCCAGTATGTACAGCGAGATATCAGTAAAAAGTTCTCCAACAAATTTAAGAGCCTTGGGCCCCATGCTCTGGTAGTAGGTCCTAAACATGCTGTTGGTGAAGTTCCTTGCGTGCCTCACTACAATTTCGAAGGCTTCTGCAAAACAGAACAACAACAACAAAAAAAGTGTTATTAAGAGATGGTGAGCTCAGAAACAGGGAGGATAATGTTCTACCACATGACTGCTGCCAGGGCTGGCCCCATCCAGCCTGCCTTGGGTCAAACACCTGCTGGCAGCTGTGCCTGCTGCAAAACACCAGCGTCAGCAGTTTCCAGGGGAAATGCATAAATTCTTTAAACAGAAGCTACATTTCAAAATGGCAAAAAAAAGAACTATGATCCAGTTAACATTTCGGCTGTTAAAGAAAATATTGATTCAAGAAAAGGGCTAGGCTGCAATTTCTTTCTTTCCTCCCTTTCATATTGATTTGAAATTAACAGGAATTCTAACTCTAGACTTAATTTAACACAGAGATAAATGTTTGACAAACTGTACAGTGCTTAAAATCAGGAAACAGTAAATGCTGACATTTTATTATAAAAAGGAAAATACTCATAGGAGTTTAATCACAGACAATATTCTGACTTGACCCCCAGCAGGTATCCTGCACCAAGTGTCCTCAAAGCCACTGGAAAAGCCCCCACAGTGCTGCAGTTTTTCCAAATGCACTGGGCTCACTTCAGCTGCAGATCCAATGTTTCATTTGCCCTGGATGTGAGCTGCCCTGTTGTCCACAACGATGCTCAGAGCCAGTGGTGCCATGGCACCTGTGGGTAGCCAGCCAGAAGCACTCTCATACATATCAGGTTGTCCCACACTGCCCCATGAAATCCAAGTTTTAGACATAGACTGTCATTTTGGTAGAAAGAATCGTGGTGCATTTTCCCATCTCTGCCTCTGAAGACTTGAGGACTTTCAGCCCATGTCTCCTCCACAAGGTGAACAGTGACTCCCCACAGTCACTGCACAGTTATTACTTTAATTATAGCCCTCCTCATCAGGAGGCTTCCAAAATACCCATACCCCATTATATAAGGACAACATACCTACACACACACCAGTTTGCACCTTAAAGTAAAGATGCAAATTAGAAGGGGAGGCCATCAGTGAAACTAAAGTCTTTTTCTTTGGCCAGCTTGCTCTACCAGCCCACGTCCCACCCTCCAGGGTACTATTCATAAAATGCTAAAATTAATGAACAGCCTTTCAGATCACAGGTCACTGACACCCCACGATGTTACTGCTCTCAACTCTGTCACTCTGGAAACACACATCCTGGCTCAATTTGCATGAAAATTATTCATGTTCAATAATTAAAGGGAATGTTTAATTTTTAAAGCCATAAGAGTTATTTCCCCCATTTGTTAAGGCTGGAATGCAGCTGAGCATGGCCTGACACATCTCCACAGGAGTTCAGTATCAACACTGTCATGAGCAATGTTGGGCCTTGCTGCTCACCCTGCATAACCTCTTGCATTACCAAAGAGCTTTTAAGACCATCACATCTCCAGGACTTCCAGCTCTTTCTTCCTGGGTGTATCCTGTTCAGGGATGCCTGGAAGAAGAGGGTGCTGCTGCTGCTGCACCCCACGCCAGCAAGCAGAAAGCTGTGGTGTAAGCAGTGATCAGAGCTAATCAGAAATCACTGATATACTTCTGCCAACTCTATGTCCATCCCATTTGGTGCTTGCACGCCTCCCAGGCATGCTGCTGAAGCATTTTGTCCACAGTGAGCTCCAGACACTCACACCAGGACTGTCCCAGCAAGCCAAGAACAACCATCTGCATTCCCAGGCGACAGCAATCCTTCCTTCCTCACAGCACAGACCAGGGGATGCAGAGGTAAGGACACAGGGCCCCTCTCTCCCTGTCTCCCTCACCTCATCCCCAGACAGAGGATGGCAAAGCTCTCCAGGCAAGACAACATCAAGTGTGACACAAGACTGGGCCCTGCAAGCAGAGCAGTTGCACTACTGCACTATATGAAATGCTGGTTGCACTATTATTAAAAGTTTTAAAACAAAAAAAAAAAAAGTCTCTTTAAAGAGTACACATGGATTACAAAACCTTTTTCACCCCCTCTTTATTCCCAAGAACACCAGAATAGCTTTTGCCTCAAAAAGCACAAAGAATTTTTTGGACCAGTGTGTTTTTTTTGACAGCAGTGGAGACGGTGCCAGGATTTTCATGCTGTGCCTCACCATTCGCCTTTACCCTCTTCTCTGTTAGCTCCCTTTAGAAAAAGTCATCACTCTTCCGTTTTCTCCCTCCTCTGTGCTTTGCCAGTTACCATCAGAGCCAAAAGACTCTTCACTGATTAGAAAAATATTCCAAGCTCCTATGCAAACCTCCTACGGCGAGAAGGGCTTCAGACAGGACTGGAGAACAGTGGCCTATCAGAAGAGCATGCACACACAGTCCCACTGCTTTAAAGGTCATGACATGCACATAATTTTTATTGTAATAACTGGCTGAGAGTGCCTATTTCGTGCGCCTTGGAGCTTTTGCATATATCCATTAGAAAGCGCAACAGGGATTATAAAAGCATATGGAGACTCCTGCTGCCCTATTAATAGATGCAAGAAATAATAAAACTTTGTAAAAAAGAAGTCTTACGCATCCAAAATCTCCCCCACCCAGCTCCCACAGTAGTTGCTTATTCTGAAATATTCCTTGGAAAGCGCTGGCTGCAGGAATTTTAAATCCCCAGCTGCCAGCAGCTGCAGTGACCCTCAGCCAGGCTCTGAGCACTTTAGAGGGGAGGAAACTTTGCAGGTCAGTTCCCTGGGCTCCCACGGGGGAACCTCACAGGGACACGGGGGGATGCTGCATTACAGACGTGACACAGGCTTCTGATTCTCCACAAAATCCCACAGCCTGGATTTGCTGCTGGTAAAATCTGCCCCACTCGTAACACGGCATTATTGGAACTCATTGCTGGAGGATAATTTAATCTTTTCTCTCTTCTATTTTTTTTATTTCAAGGATATTTTCAAAAGCTGCCATTTAAGGCAGCTGTTTTGCAGGTCTGGCTGAGGCAGTGTGAATACAAAGCAAAGCATCAGACCTACCCCCAACTTCAGCAGGCAAAAACACTGCATGGCTGAGCAGGGCTCACATTTTTCAATCCCCATCACTGTAGAGTACACAAACAGGTGCACACACTGCAGAGTATAAGACATGTTCCTTTAAACATATTAGCAGCAAAAGAAAGGCTCAGGATAATCTCCATCCTTTATTGGGTTGGGGAGAAACACAGTGACAAAGGATGAGGAAATGGCAGATGTACTTAACGCCTTCTTGGCCTCAATCTTTCGTAAAACCAGTTTTTTCTCCAGGTACCCAGCACCCTGAGCTGGAAGACAGGGATGGGGAGTAGAACAAAGTCCCCATAATCCAGGAGAAAATGGTATCAGGGCTCTGCTACACCATTTACATACAAACAAATGGGGCTGGATGGGGTCCACCCAAGGGCACTGAGGGAGCAGGCAGAAGAACCCACTGTCCCATCATTTACCAGCAGTCCTGGTTACCCAGGGAGGTCCCAAGTGACTGGAGGCTGGCAAATGTGACAGTACCTGGGAGGGTGAGATCATCTTGACTGCCATCAAGTGGCACATACCAGACAACCAGGGCAGCAAGCCCCACATGGGTTCATGGTCCTGCTTGACCAATATCATCTCCTTCATAAGGTGAGCAGATTAGTGGATCAAAGAAATCCACTGGGGATATTGTCTACCAGGACTTTAAGAAAGACTTTGGCACAGTTTCCCATGGCATTTCTCTTGGACAAACTGTCTGCTTGTGACTTAGACACTGCCCAGGAAAGAGAAACCAAGGGAGAATCTGCAGGATGAGAGCCAGAACATCATCACCAACCAAGCACTGGTGCCTTGGTATTGTACACCTGCTGACTGCCTCAGTCAAGGGCAGCTTATCAGGACTCCCAAGGATGTATGAAACAGCTGAATCTACTCTAGACCACAGATATCAGTCACTAGTAGAAAAGCACAGGCTATTACTTATTTTTCAGGCTGGACTCTTGCTGAAGTACCTGGAGAGGAATTGCTGCCTGATCCCAGCAGCCAGAAGGGAAGGACTAAGCTCCTTTCAAAGTGCAAAAATTCCCCAGAACGCAGCCCAGGGAGAGCTGCGTAGCCACTGCAAACCGGCAATTAGAGAAAATAAATTGTAAAAGAGCATAACAGTGCCCTGAGTGGGGATTACTGGCAGGAGAAGGAAATCACTGCATTCTCAGCCCAGATAATAAGAGTCTGCTGCTTAGTAAAAATGCCAGCTTTCCTGAGAAAGCGTTGGCTCCTAAGCCGCAGCAAACTTCAAAGGGGTCAGCGGCGGGGCCGGAGGAGCTCCAGATTAACCTCCTGGCTGCCCCAGGCTGCAGGAGGCTCCAGCCCAGTCTGCCACTTGATGGGTTTATTTAAGAGATTATGTGATGCAGTTGCCCGAGCCACAAGGAGCTGGTACAAATGACCCCAGCAAGCCATTCCCACATGGCATCCCGCTGGAGAGGGGAGAGCCAAAACCTGATGGCAGCTTCAGAGCTGGGGCAGCTACAGACATGCACCTCCGACTCCAAGCTCAGCAAGTGCTTGGAGCTGCTCACAAGCAGCTGAAGGTGTTTGGAAAGGTCAAACAAGGTCTGTCCTCCTTCTGCCTCCCTTGCCAGCTCACCAAGGACCAGCACCACAGGAGCCACCTCTACACACCACTGTGACAACAAGGAGTGGGGACAGCAAGGTTCACCGTGGCAGCCAGGCACCAGGATGTGCCATAGGCTTCATGCTGCCCCTCCAGTAATGTGCTGTCTGGTTTTGCTGTAAAGACAAGCTTCCTGCAGGGACAGCTGCCCTTCTCTGGGTGTCACACAGCACAGCAATCAAGTCCTCTTTGGCCAAGGCTCAGCAAAGGTGAAGGGGCTGCACAGCACAACCTGCTGCACCAGCAGCTCATCATCCATGGGCACCTGGGAAGGGAGGAAAGACAAGTGGAGGTGCAGGACTGTGTGACCCACACATCCCTCAGCACACAAATACCAAGGCATTAGAACTGCGCCTACAACATTGACTTTCCCATTTCTTGACATCTGGACACATAAATCCTACAACCATAAACTCTCTGAGCATGCTCCCATCATGGCTCTTCCCACTTACCCTCGGGAGCTAAGCTCACAAGTCCCATTTGCAGTAAGGATTGTTTGCTTAAAAACTTGCCTCCCCACACACAGTCTTATCTCAACCACCAAGATATCTCTTCACAGTGGAGGAACTACAACCTTTGTTATTCCATTACCATGAGCCAGTAATAGCAAGGCTCAGGGTTTTTTGACAGGAGAAAACAAGGCAAGTAATTCTAGACAAGGTCATGGTGTCACCATCATTTCCCTACACCCTCAAAACTCCAGGACCACTTCCTCCAGGAGTGTGTGGCAGAGTGGTGAATCCTCATGCATTATCCCAAACTGCAAAATGAACAGAAAACTGTTTTCCATGCAGTAGAAACGTCCCTTGAGGCCAACACGGATCACTGGCAGTCAGCTGAATTTCCCTCTGCAGATGATGATGCATTTTGTGATTTCCTGCACCTTCCCCAGGTTGCTGCTGCTTGGGAGCATTACAGGCTGCAAATGTGGCACACAGCAATTCCCTGTCCAGCACATGGGACAATTTTCAAATCTTAGCATCGCCACAAAATGCCCTTTAAATGCCTTTTAGGTATGAATGTGCTCCTCCTCTCACAAGGAATCTCATCTATGATGCAACTGCTCCAGGGCAAGAAGTGACCCAGCTGCTGAAGCTCAGTGGATTTGCTGAAGTCCCTCTTTTAGGCTTCAATGGCTCTCCTCATGTCCCTGGAGGGTCCCTGCTCACAGAGGCTGACACCAAATTCTCTGCACAAGGCACAGCAATAACTTCAGGGGTCAGAGAGCCTCTGGTCTGGCCAGACTTCACCTGCCTTGGCTCCACCTGATCTCTGGCTTTTTCCTTCTGATGGCAAAACTCCTTCCTTTGCTTCTCAGGACACAAATAACAGATCATCAGGAGAGAGCTCGCCACTGGAATCTCTCAGCCCACAGGAAAAATTTTCACCCTGAGACAAAAGCGTAGCTGTCCAGGCAGGACATTGGAAATTACTCAGTTCATTAACCTGTTCCCAATGTAATCACTGCATTTCCTGCAGGCCCAAGGTTTCCAAACCTTTAAAAATCTCTTAAAAAAGGAAAAAGTCAAAACTGCTCATCCCCTCAAAAACACTACCAACCTTCATGGACTGGAATTCAAATGTTCATCAAGGAAATGCTAGAAGTTTGGGTGTTTGTAAGCCCAACCAAGTATTTTTTGACCTGGCTCTTGCTGTGACACTGCTCAGAAGTGGCAAAAAAAGCCAGAGGAAGCCTCATGTGAACGAGCTCTAAAAAGAGGAAATGCTTCTTTAATATCTCCAATGAATCAGAAAACTTCAGCCCCATCAAAACAGCCTGTGTTCCCAAAACACAACAGAGCTCACCAAGAGAGGAACAACTGTTTGCAATAACGGCCTGGCTGCCACAGGCACTACTGGTGAGATGAACCCCAAGTCATTTTTCAAACAGCAGGTAATATTTATTTACCAACTTGGAAAAGGTTTGCAATATATGGAGCAGAAAGGAAACAAAATCTAAGAGAATTTCCCCTGGCAGCAATGAGAGCAGCCTCCAGATTTGTTCTGTTATGATTTACACCACACTGCAAGTTTTTAACAACATTATCTGGAGACAAAAGCTTTTCTAAGCAGTATAATTACTTTTGTCTATGGCATTACAAAACCCATCAGATGGTACCACTGCTGCTCTTACAGGGTTTGTTTCACTGAGCACATTTGGGCTTAAATCTTAGGAAATGCTTTTTTTTTTTTTTTTCCAACTATGACACAGCCTTTTGGATTACTTTTACAAAACTGTCACCATAAAAATTATGGTCTCAAGCTCCCAAGCTTATGAGATTAGCTTCAAAGCATTAGTAATAAAGACTAGAACAATTCAGTTATTCTCTCTTCTTAATTTTAAGCCATCAAGGTTTACACTTTCTACTTTTGCTCCATCAGCACCGGTCCAAGACAGCAAAGGTCCAGTCTTTAAATGAGACAGGGCTCCTTCCAGCTCTGTGCCCACTGTCTTCACTCCCACAGCAGCCAAGTTACAAATTTCCAAGCCAGTGTTGCTCACTAGCCAATGCCAAATCCTTTTGCTTTTGTCAGAAAAGCATCTTCTCCTAATTATCTGTTTCTATCAAAACGCCAAGCTCCAAAGCCATTTGTTTTTAATTGTTCAGCTTATATAGTGCCCTGGCAGTTTGAAATACACTCACTGAAAGTTTCTAATAAAAATACTGTATGATCCATCTCATTATACCCACTCAAACTGCCCTGAAAATACGCTCCTGTTCCAGTCCAGGTAACAATCCAACTGTTACACAATTAGTCACACTGTGCTTCTCACATTTAATATTTATATCCTGCACACAAAAATCTTTGTTAATGCAGACAGCAGAGCTCACCAACACAAGCTGCTACCAGCCCAGAAACAAGGAAACAAGAAATGCTGGTGCTCACAGCTCCCCATTTCCAACCAGCCCCTCACCTGGACTAGACCCTGCCTGGAGGGGGCTCAGTGCACTGCTCTGTACCCTGCACTGGCATCCACAACTCCTGACAGCAAAAGGCAGGGTCAGGGGTGCTGGAATGGACCACAGACAAGCAGTATTTTTTGAGGGGTACCAGGATGCCTTGAGAGATCCCTAGAGACCCTTGTGAGTACCCAAGTCAACACAGGAAACCTACGCTTCAAGGGAAAGTTAAAAAAACCAACTCAAATCTCACAGCAAACACCTCACAAGAATTTCTCTGCAGTAAAATGTTTTCTGGGGCTTCATGACCGAACACATGGCTTTGGCATTTTTGATTAAATATTGGTTGCACATCCATTGTATAATTTGTTTTCCTGAGCATCAAGAAAGATAATGCTTTGTGCCATGATAGATGTGTGAATGCTTAACAGATTCCTGAAAATTTAATAAAGACAAAGTTAAAAATGCAAACAGTCGAGGCTGGTGCAAGTGGTGGGTGAACATGACTCTTTATCAAAATCAAAGGGCAAGAGGAATAAAGGCCTGGAGAAGCAGGCTCAAATCAAACCCTGGGAGCACAAACTGGAAAAGTTGAGAAAGAGGGTGCAAGAGACTTCTGCAGCTAAGAGGTCGCTCTGGTAGCAGTAAAGGTTGTGCTGTAACCAGTCAGATGAGAGGAAGATGATAATATTCTCTCCATGCCCCCCATGCCTCCATCCTGATGCTGAAATCCACATAAGGCCTGGGGTTCAAGTTCACCCTCCCCATTTTTTTTATGCCAAATACTTATTTTCTTTGCTCCTAGTCTCTCTTACCTCTCCAATTTGCTGCAGAGGCAACAGACACCGTCTGCAAGTCTTATTTCAAGCCAGGTGGTCAGCCAAGGAGCACAGCAGCAGGAACAGCTAAAAAAACCTTGGGAAAAAGACCTCTCTGCCCTGGGTAACTGAGCAGATATCACAGACCCAAGCATTTTACCACTGCTAATGCACATCTAGGATGGTTTTGTTCTCATTTTTAAACACAAAGAGCATTCCCCCACCGCACCAAAACACACAAACAAACACCCCACAAAAACAAACAAAACATCCCAAACAAAACCAAACAAAACAACAACAACAACAAAACAGTAAAACCCCATTACTTGCTCACCCACACAGCTTTATTTTACTAATTGGAGGCTGCAACATCCACTTAATAGGGTTATCAAGATATTAAAAAAGCAGAGTAATTCTTCAAGGATGAATGACAAGCCACACATATCAAGCAGAGGGCAAGGGATTTCATTGCACTCCCACCCAAATTTACAGGCCATTCATTTCTAAAGACCAGGACACCAGTTTGCATAGTTCTTCTATTTATTTTAAACTAAAAGTTATAAGCAACTTCTGAAAAAATGCAAGCCTAGCAAATTCCTTTATTCATCAGAATGAGTAAAGATGAAGCAAGCCACTAGGTCAAGTTGAGCTTGTATTCAAAAAGTCAAAAAAAAAAATCTTTGGAAGTGCATTGGTCTCAGTAATTTTAGAGCAAGGCAGATCTGAGATGGGCTTTCTAGGCTCCCTTTCATTCCAGAGGGCTTTTATCAGCCTGTTAAGTCTCCAACAATAGAGAGCAGACTATTTATTTAAGAAGCAAATTCCTTCCTTAATAATCTCTCCTGGCCAAATTCTCTTTAAAGTTCTCTCAACTGTCTGATGAAAAGCAAATGGCAGAAGATCAGTTCTTGATCCCTATAGCAACACACAGGACTTGCACTTATTTCAGGGCACCTGTTGACCATTCTTTAGTCACTCCAGCCCCTTTATTTCTGTTATCAGTTTCCTACCTGTGCCTGCAGAACTTGGGAAAGCCATTTACTCAGGGACATACAGCAGCCAACATCAGTATAACTCTTCCCCTAAGGAGCCCCCAAGACACAGAACAATGTCCAGGTTCTCAAGAGTAATTCAGTGATTTTCAAGCTAGTTTTGTCCCAACACACCTCAGAGAAAGACAGAGGCTTCCAACGTGGTCATAAGACCATGGATCACCCCAGGAGCACACGTGCAACCAGCCACAGCAATGCTCTCTGGCAGCACCTGACCCACTGAGCACATGCAGAATATTTTAGCAGCATCTTGCTCGACAGGGAGCAGGGTACCCAACCTCCTCCTGTCTGAAACACCACAGGGCTGACATGGGACACCACAGCCACTGCAGCACCCTTGTAACAGGACTCAGGGCATGCCAGGCATACAAACCCCAGGCACCATCTTCACACTTTAAAAAAAAAGAAAAAAACAAAATCACACACATGCACAAAAAAACCAACCAACCAACCACAACAAACACACACCCCAAAAAACAAACAAACAAAACCACCACCACGCCAGAAAGACCTAAACATGGCCTCAGTTTCCAGCCTTAGCACTTTCCAAAATCTAGACCCACTTATTCTCTTCCCTCCCTTGTGGGACTTTGAGTGGAGCCCCTCAAAACACCCTTGTTTTTGCAGGGGGGAGCTGAGTATTGTTTTGTTTGTGGAGGGGTGCTTTGATGGAATTTTTGGGTTGGGTTTTTTGTAGATTGTCTTTGTTTGAGCAGGGGTTGTTTGCTTGGCTTTTTCAGGGGGTTGTTGGTTTGGGGTGGCTTTCGTTTTTTTGGTTCTCTTTGTTTGATTGGCTTTGACTTTGTTTTCTAAGTCAGTGCATGGGCAGGTCCCAGCCCAGGGAAGAAGCAGAAGGTGGGAGGACATCACGTCCTCATGGCACCAGCTGAGCCCATGGCTGGTCCATACCCAGCATTCCACAACGCTGCTGCTGCTTGTCCTGGCTCAAAGCCCTGGTTTGATTAACACTCATTTTACAAGGTAGATGTTTTATCATCTCCTTATTCCCCCCCTGTGAGAGCAAGGCAACCATTGTAACAGGAGCACGAGATGATAATTTGGCTCTCAGGAGCAAGACTCACAACCACAGCTGCCAGGAATCGATCGGAGGCTCCACTGCCTGCTCCAGAGAGGCTTTCCTTCAAGAACATGAATAATCCTCTGCAAAGTAATGGCGCTATTCATCTCTGGAAAGTTCCTCACAGGCTTAAATCCCTTGCTGAACACGAAGACCACGTGTTCAGCTGCGCTCCCAGTAAATTAAAATTCAGCTTGCTCTTTTTCTGAAGAGGAACATGGAGAGTATCGATCGATAAATTTACCAAAAGTTTTATGGCAGCTGCTTTTCTCAGTAATACAGCAACCACTGCTCAGACATGGTTTAACGCATAATCTCTAGATCAATACAACTTTTGATTTATAAATAATGCTAACAAAAGGAGCAAGGACAAATATGCCTGGGAAAAAAAAAATAAGCAGCTTTTCCAAAGGGTACTTTCATCGTAGTCCTCTCAAAATAAAGATCATGTATTTCAAAGGCTGCATGTGAAAACCAACACAGAATATGTTACTTCCAAAGCTGAAGGTTCATCTTCATCATTGTCGTGCTCTGACTTGTCTGTTCTGCAACTCCTGGCACATGTGACCCTCTTGGTGGCATTTGTTAAGTATTAGCTGCTCATAATTCCAAAATCCCCTTTTTCCCAAGGAAAAGTTACCACCCCAAGAGACCTCCTGTCTGAATACTTCCATGCAAGGTCTGTGTCCATACTTTAAATGTTATGTCTATTACAGAGTCTTTCCTAGGTATGATAAACACAGGTCAGAAAGAACTGTAAATCCTGACAATTTTTTCAATTACTGTGCGTGTTAAAATGATGCCACCACAAATAGGTTGCAAGAGATATGCTGGAAGATCTATTAACTCACTGTAAATCCATTTAAATTGGGAATTCATGCCTTGCAGAATTTTACCATTAGTCCTGAGAATTAGTTCATTGCTGGACAGGGAGGGCAGAGCCCATGAGGGTCATTTCAAAGACATACTGCATCATGGCCTGTCTAAAATGGCCCCTCTGCAGTTATTTTATTTTTTAGTGAGCCTTTGAGTAAGTGCTTGCACACTTCCCTCTACAGACATCCTCCACTGAATAAGAAAAGGCATCACCTTTTTCTAAACCTTCACATTGCTTCTCCTCCCATCCATAATTTCCTCTTCCAGTGGAAGCCAGACATATTTGAGAGGTTATAACAATTTAGGTACAATTACTCAGTTGCTTTGGGAATCAATACTTGATTTTTTTTTTTTTTATATCCATGGAGAAAAAACAACGGGGAAAGAACTCAGGTTCAAATACAGAGAATTCTGATCCAAAGACAACTGCCTTCCCCTACCCCAAGCCTACCACTGTTCCTGCCAGAAGAACACTTCCCTTTGAAAAGCCATTTTTCTTTCACTTCTTGTCAAGAACCAAAAATTTCATTTCCTGTCATGTTTGCACTTAACTGATTGGCTCAAGCACGTCAGAGATGGATCCTTTTTGATAACAAAACAGTTGGAGTTTTAACAGCCTCTAGAAATGAAAACGCAGAGCAAACCCATTTTCCACTCTCTGAATTGATCATTTGCTGCTTGTGGGAAGTGGTGGAGTCATCATCCCTGAAGTGTTCAAAAGATGCATGGACATGACACCTGGAGACATGGTTTAGTGATGAACACAGAGGTGTTGGGTTAAGAGTTGAACTCAATGATCCTGGAAGTCTTTCCAGACCTTAATGATTTTGTGATTTGAGTTCAAACCTCCCTCGCCCAAAACAGAGCTGAGCTCCAGCACCATTCAGCACCATGGCATGGAAAAGATCCTTGGGAAGAGAGAAGGGGAGACTTGTATGCTTGTGTCTTGGCACCAGGAAAAAAAAATTTAGTTCTCAACATGGTCAAAGAGGGGTGAGCATCCTCTTTGCAGACAGTATCCCATATTTATATCAAAATCCACTTTCCTCTTTGAAATAAATAGCATTCTACAAACATTCTTTCTTTTCTCCGAGGTTTTCAGCTTTTCACACAAGACCCAAAGACCTTGGAAGGTCCCTTTTCCAAGGACCTTCATGAAGGTCCCTTAGAACCTTACCCTGAGCCAGGGCAAAAAGAGCAAAGCACCAGGGCAGTTTGGCCTCGTTGATGGGCAGTCTGCACTTCCATCTAGGGATACCCTGAGACCTCAGCAGAGGGACCTTTGGAGGTAGGGAAAGAGCTGGAGCCAGTAGAAGAACAACAATTCTCTACAGCATCCCTGCATCCCCAAAAACACTTCTGGAAAGCACTTGACCACAGTCATGGTGCAGCACTGTGGCTACCCTCCCCATTACAAACACTTCACAGATTCCCTGGAACTTCAAGGCAGCTGAAAGCAGGTGGACAAAGCTGAGACAGGCTCTCAGCAGGCTCAGGGAGGCTCAGTCCATGGCTCAGTGAAAAGCTGCCAGCGATCAGACGGGATGGACTCGCTCCATTGCTGACACTTCTCTCCAAACTCAGTCCATTCACTGTGACAGATTTTGGAAAAGCTCCTCCCGATGTCCAGAGGCAGCAGCTCAGAGCAGGTCCCCACAGACATGGACCCAACCTTTCTCTAAAGGCTCCAGAGTGGGGCACAAAACACTCTTCTGATTTCACCTCGCACACAGCAGCAGCTCCTCTCTTGCTGAGCCCGAGGCTGCGCTGCAGATCTCCCTCCTCCTCCTCCTCCTGTTACCAATTTGACAGCATTTTACATGCTCAAGAAACCTAAAGCGTAATGAAACCACAATGGCAAAGCTCAAACTGGCCATGGAAAAAGCAGTTCCTGTCCAGGGTGGCTGTGCTAAAAGCCTTCTGGAGCAAGAGCCATTAAAATCTGCAAACATGCAGCTCTCTGCTGAACTGCCCCAGACATCAACCCCTCCTCTGCCCAGACAAAGAGTCCATGGACGCCAGGGCTGCAGAATCTCCCCATAAACACTTTCATTTTAAGCCAGTTTAACTGGGAAAAGGTCAACACCAGTAACAGCACAACATGTGTTATCAGTTAAACAAAGTTAGCAGCTATCAGTTAAACAAAGACCACTTAGACAAGCCAAAGCAAAGATCCTCTGTATTCCAGGCACCCAGATGAATCCCTAATACCCTACTAAGTCTCTGTGTTTTATGTGCAGTCTCCAGGAAGTCTGCATTGGGTGTTTTTAATTGCACATGAATGAATTAACCATCATTACCACGAATTAAACAGGCTACAACTTTAAAAAAAAAAAGGGTAACCGTATAAAATGCTGGAAGTGTCATCTGTGTCTCTGCTGCCCAGAGCCACTGCTGTGCTCCTAATTTGCCACCATCAAGCACTACCTATATTATCATCCAATTTGTATAGACAATCAATAGTGTATTTTTCTTCCCCAAAAAAGATCAAATAGAGATACCTATTAAACCAACCTTTAGTAAGAATGATTGCTTTTTGCAAGGTGAATATTTTCATACCTTATCATTTAAGGGATATAAATACCATCTGGGCTCCAACTGGCACACTCCCCCCTTCAATAAGTGACATTTGTAGCAAAGTTTCACTTTTGACAAAGGCTGAATATATTCCCAACCACTGGAATTGCTCTCAGAGCTTGCACAATCTGCTGTTTTCCTGCAGCCCCAGCTTTGGACAGAGCAGATTACATAAAGACCTCCGTTTACAATTAAAAACCAAAACAATCCAGCCCTTGCTGCTGTGGGAAAAGGCTTGAAACTGTGACCTGTAGCGCTGGCAGACAAGAAAAGTAAATTAAGGAAAACCTCACAGTGTATCATTTTTCAAACTTACCAATTTTAATGCTGATCACATTGTTCTTAGGGCTTTAATCATGATTTTGTAATGCCTTGAGGTAATGGGAACTGAAAACCACATGCTTCCACTGAAGTGAGACAGCAAAACATTTTGCAAATTCATCTTTCCTATGAAGATACTCATGTTCCATCCTCATCTTTACATCCCCCTTAAAACAAAAATATACCCAAATGTCCCAAAGACTGACTAGCTTAAGACACAGTGCCATAAAATCCCTGAGCATTTTTACTCCTTTTCTTTCCAGGGCATCAGTGTAACCCCACCCTGACTTGAGTGGGTCCCAGCCTTTACCTTTATAGATTAACAAAACCAAACAGTTTTAAAACGTGGGCATCTTACCCTTCCCCATTTCCCAGGCTGACATGCCATTTTTCTCCAGACCTAACCAGTGGTATATAAGCACAAGATGCCATTCCAAACAGCCACAAACCACAAATGATTCCTCCCAGATGCAGCACTGGAAATTCAGACACGTTTTCCCTGCAGGCTGAGTGGCACCAGAGCTGGGACCCTGCAGGGGCTGAGGCTCCCCCATCCCCAGCACCCCCAGAGCCAACCACATTCCAGTGATCGCCTCCAGAGCTGGGAAAGGAAAATTAGGCAGAAAAAGCTAATTTCCTTTGCTCTTGAATGAATTATTAGCTTCAGTTCCTGTCCTAAAACAAAGCATTTCTGTTGGCTTTAGCAGCATGAAAGCACTGCACACTGAACAGGAAAAAAAAAAAAAAAAGAATTAGCAAGTGGCAGGTTTGTGTTTAGCAATGTCAGTACATTGACCATCATACAGGAGGGGAAAAAATAAGAAAAAGAGTACTGCAGGAAACGTTGAGGGCTTGTCTCTGAGCTTTGCTACCCTCACTTAACAAACAGAACGCAATTTTGATTCCTCACTGTTTTTTTGTGAAAGGGACTGGGTGTCCCCACAGCTGGTTTCTCAGCACATGCATCTCCAAGTTTTTCTCCCCATCAAGAAAGCAAAGTAGACAGCAACATCAACTAGATGGTAGGAAAAAAAAAGTAAAGCAGGAGCTAAATTGCTTCTTGTCCTTCGTGCTCCTGTGCAAGCCCACTCCTGCATCAGTCCACTCTTCTTCCAGTCCAGGCCTGAAGTCTTAAAACCCTGTCTGCAGAAAGAATTAGGCTGGATTTATTGCAAACACTTCCTCTGGACACTTGTAAAGCAATCTGAGAGCACCTAATGGATTTAGGATTTAGCTAAATTGGTGAAACACAAAAAAGAGATTAAGAACAGAGTCAATCACAAGCGATTGAATTAGCACATCCTTTAAAAGCTAAGGCCATCAGCAAGGTCCAGGAGTAACTACCAAGCAGGGGAAAAGTGGAGCAGAAATGCAGGGCAGAGAATGGGGTTTCCTCCACCAAGTTGTGGGGAAAGTCTCAAGCAGCTGCACAGGGCAGCCAGCATCACAGGGACACAGAGTTCTCCCTTTCTGACACAGGAAACCCTCAGCACAAGGAAGCAGTTGGTCCAGGCCCACCTGTAGAAATGAAAGCTCACATTACTACTGGCCATTTAACTTTGGTAAATGTATTCAAAGAGAATGAACAAGTTTAAAACAGCACACTGCTGGATGCAGACCAATTCCCATGGGTGACCATCTACATGGATACCTTCAGGATCTAGCCAAGACCTTACAGGATCATCTCACAGCTTCATGTGACCCCACTACATCTCACCAAATGGTGTCAAAAAAAAACCAAAAACCTCTACATGAGACGTGTCCAAGAGTTTCATGTGCTCTGAATGTGCAAGGTCTTCTTGGAGTCTGGCAAGGCACATTTTTTCTTAGATTTTACTGTATATTTCCACGTGTTTCCTTGAGTCTTCTTCCCCTCCATCTCCACTCCAGCATGCTCCACAGGGGGACGCAGGGGTGCAGATAGCATACCAGCCTCTCTCCCTGCTGGCACTTCTTCTCCAGCTGGGCTGAGACATGGTACAGGGAGGTCTCTGGGTAGCAGAAATTGAATCAGCTCGAGGAAGTTATAGCAGCAACTCCATCAGCTCTCAGATGGCTTGGCACCTCCTTACACTGGCTGCAGAATTCCAGCCTAACTCCCAAGAAAAGGCTCATGAACAGATTTGTCATAAAACAGGCCTTCTCTGTAGCCCAAAAACAACCATGAACCATATTTTGGTTTCCTGTTCACAGAGACTCCACATAGGAGCAGAACCCGTCTCTTCTTACCATCCTATCAATCACATTCCTTCCTGCAAGATTTGTTTCCAAGCAAACAGAAACACTGATAACCTTCCTGCTAATGACTCGGACCTGCACATCTTCAGTTCAAACAAGTCCTACACTATTTCTCTTAGTCCTCACCAACATACCTTCATTTCAGAAGAAGCCATCCATATTCCTCAGTCTCAGAATAATTCTTCTTCAAACAAGTTGCAATAAAAGGTTCCTCCCCATCTCCAGTATCATGTGAGAACGTAAGTATCCAAATATTTTGGCTGTTAGAATTATATAATGATAGCCTAGCTGATTGCTTCATCTTGTATCAAACTTAGTGAGGCTTCCAGGCATTTACACCGCCAGCAGAACTTCCCTTACTGTAAAATCTTTTTTATTGACAATTCAATCATGTCAGGTTTGGAACAGCAGACGCACTGATTTGATCAGCTATCATTGGATTTACAATATATAAATGACAGCATCATATCTGCCCCACGTCGCAAGCAGCTGCCTTTTATCGATTTATATTCTGCTAGCAAGGAAGAAAAATTGCAGCACAATGTAGTGGTATAGTTTCAGATCAATACCAATTTTTTTCTTAATGACACGAAGGCCAAGATAAGGACAGCATAAGTCAAAGCCAGACAGATCAAATTTCCCCGATATCCCTTTCAATTACTGAGGAACATACGCAGGGATATGTAACATTAAAGCTGAGGGGAACATTATCAAAACGCTTTAAAATTACAACAGGCTTACAAGGCTGCCTAACGTCCCCACAGTCCCTGGGAATCATTATGGAGAACCCTGGGCTGCCCAGCTCCATCAGCCTTGCCAGCCCTTGGAGCCTGAAGGCTGAGGCTTCCCTGGAGAATGTGCAAGACCAACTCTGGCTCCAAATGGAAAGGGACCCTGCTCTGGCACTAAAAGTCAGTAACAGTCATGGTTCCTGATGTCTGCTCCATGGCCACAGTTTTGGAAGTGCCCAGAGCACCAGGGCGCTGCCATGGAGGCCCTGGTGTGCTGGGTACCACTAACACATTACCAAAGAACAGGGCAAGAAAAGCAGCAAATGGCATTTGTGTATCCCTCCTGTCTCCTCTCCTTGGTTTACCCCTCTCCTCTGGATAGCCCAGAGGCAGCAGTGATGGTCCTCAGTGCCATCTCCCCACCCCTCAGCAAGTGGTGCCCCTCTCCCCTGGCATCACTCCTAGGTGACCAAGGAGGAGGGAGTGCAGATTTAGATCCTGTCCCACACTTTGTCCCAGCCAGCCTGATCCCACAACCCCTAGTGGGTCTCAGCCTGAGGATGTGCTCCTCTTCCCAGCACCCTGCACAGCCCAGGCCCCACATGCTCCAGGCACACTTCCAGCCACTGCAAGGAGCACCAGCACAGGCTTCAGGATTGGCACTCTTTGGGATAACGCGTCCCTCTTTAAGAGTCCAACTCATCAATAATAGAAAACTCCTAATTATTCCACTAGTGCCAACATTCCATAACTCCAGTTGTTGCTTAATGAGAAGTTATGAGCAAGCACTTTCTTCATTAACTCTTCTGCAAGACACAGAAACAGAAACTTCCCAACCTAAACCCTCCACGCTCAGGCAGCTTAAATTCCCATTTTTAATTGGCAGCTGGAAAGCAGCACTGTCATGATTTATACCTCTTCTGTACTCCAAGTTTTGATAATTACAAGTTCTGCATCGCTTGTGATTAATCTATTTGCTCTGTATGAATTACAAACCCAAACACGTTTGGAAATGAAAATTCATGCGCTGGCTCAAATACAGGCAATGTGACAGTGAAGTGACGAAGTCAAATTGGCCTAAGGCTGTGGCTGAAACAACAGTGCCCAGGATCAGCCCTGAAAACTAGTTTGGGAGGTTTAAAAAAAAAAAAAAACTTTAAAAAAAAAAGGCAGAAGTTTTTTCCCTCCTCACTTCTTTTCTGGAGGCAGAAAAGGGCAGAAGCGCTTAGATAATTATTAATTTATGTGACCTTGCTGCGTGTGCATTCCTCAGCTCTTTAAAATGCATTTAGAGCAGCCGGTGTAAAAAGCCATTGAGCCAAGGGTGTGCACAGGCACACGGCTCGAGAGGCGACACAAATCTGAAAGGTGAGTGGGAGGAAATCAAACGGCTCCCTCTGATTATTCCCACAAAGTCACAGGGCTGACCACTCCAGGAAGGCAGGACCAGCTCCTGGCCAGAGAGGTGACCAGCCCTGGGGCAGCTGGGTGACATGGCCAGGACCCCCAGCAAGGGACAGGGAGCACTGACTGCGCGGATGCAGCAGAGCCCCCTTGGGCACTAAAGGATCTGCTGCTCCCACTACACGATATTCCCACCCAAGCACGTGCTCAACAGAGCCAGCATGTCACAGCCCAGCCTGGTGATCACTGCTCTGCTCCTTGTGCTGTTCCATATGCCTGCAACACCAAGGTTTCCAAAGGTTTCCAAAGACAAGCAGGAGAAAGAGTTCAGGAGGCACCTTCAGCAAGGTCACATAAATTCTTCCCCAAAAGCCCAGAAACAGGTCACTAAGTTCTTGTGGCAGGTGTACCTAAGCCAGTCATGTGGTGACCAACTGTATTAGAGATCCTGAACCTCTATTCACATCTTTTTCAGAGCTTTAATTGGTTTACCTGGTCTATAAAATAAGCCTTATTTGAATATATTTTGTCTCAATTTTATAAACCTCCACAGCAATTTCACACCTTGAGTAGATGTGACCCAGCCTCAGCACTCACCATCTGCCCACCTGGAAACTACAGACCCCCATCTCCAAACTCTTTTTCAGAGAACAATTTCACATTTGGGTTAACGATGGGAGTTTTTTCCTCCCCTGCATTTCAAGATCATTACAATCCATCCTATAAATCAGCCTGTCCTTTTAGTGCAATTATTCTGAAAAAAATGTCATGTGGCTGTGAGACTTTTCACTCAACAGTGGCCACGCTTCAAAAGCAACTGGAAAAATGTTACTGCCACTCTGAAAAACAAACATTGATTTTTAATTGCCTAAAAGAATGAGACAATTTCCAATTCTGTTGAGAGATTACTTCTTCAGAATAAATATTTATTGATACCTACATCTCACCTACTTAGTCATTTACTTTCTTAAAAATATGCACATTTTAAGATGGGTTTACTTTTTCCGCCATCATAAAAAATGCAGGCTGCATTTCTCATTCATGAGAGTTTCATTTTTAATCTGCCATCTCAGACAGGTTCAGGCTGCATTTGTGGCGAGGACAGGCATGAGAAAAATAAAACTTTACTTTTAGAAGAAAGACTGAAAAAAGCTGAAATAAACTCTCAATCTCCCCACTGTGTTTGCCTCAGAGAATCCCACAAGTCTTTGTGGCAGCAGATGCAATTTGATGTTCATACCGGGTCCTTGAGTCACACTGTTCCCAGAGCACATTAACTTGACATTTAGAGATACCGGTTTTTAAAGCCATTTGACTATTAAGTTCCTGACTATTTCTGGTCTTCAGGGCAGTAAGAGGAGCAAGGGAGGTAATTAACTTCTCCCCCATCAGAGAGGGGAAGAAAAAAAAAAAAA
>VWYO01015880.1:0-11363 GCA_013400275.1 Rhadina sibilatrix
CAGCACGAATCATACCTATTTACTACAGTAGAAAAAGTATCTTGTTTTACTCAAAAATGAGGAGCCATCGGCAAAAGGCCATTTAATGTCAAGAGCTTCTATTCTATTCAAGATTGTGCAATCCAGTCAGTGCAATGCTATGGACTCAAGGTGAAGCAATAAGAGCAGCTACAGTAAACATTACAATTTAAGCCTAAATGTAGCCAATGAGCTCCTGATACACACTAAAAAAAGATTAGTTCTCTCTTGAACTCCAGCTGGTGAGTGTGGTCTGTCTGAATCTAAAGAAAAAGACATTTTAAATGGCACTCTTTACAAAGAAAGGTTGCCTCACACAACATGAAAAGTTTGAGCTATTTTTTTTTCTCACAAATAAGTAGATACATAAATATAGAGGCTGAAAAGCCTGTAAAGGTAATTGAAATTATAACAGGGAATGAATCACTGCTATTTGCAGAGTCTGTGTGGTAATTGTGCTGGGAGAGCAGCCTCGTGGTTTGTCCCAAAAAGATACTCTTGCACTCCAACACAGGGACAGAGCCCTCAGACAAGTCTGGGCTTGTTCCAGGCAGTGTAGGACCCAGGGTGCAGCAGGGAGATAAATGTAGCAAGATAAATCCTGCAGGGCTCCCTCAGAGAGGATGGATGAATCAGTGGAAGAAGGAAACGGATCTGCTTCAGGAGTCTTGTCCAGGGAATTTATTCCAGGGTAGCAGCACTTCTGAACTGTGTGACTTCCCTGATTAGAACCCCGAACATGTGCTTGTCCTGGGTTTTTACCTGGGAGAGGGGGATAGGGGAGGGCATACAGCCTAGCTATCAGAGAGGGACAGGGCGTGACCCGAGGGCTAAAGGGCAGCCTAAAGGTCAAATCACCTGTGAGGAGGGGTGGGCCCTTTGTGCCTGGGCCAATTCCTTCCATGGGCAGCGCCTGCAGAATCTCAGGTTGTTTGGTAAATCCTGTGTATTATAATCATTTCTTCAGGGTTGGCTGGGAAAAACCTACCCTAAAAGAGGGATCACCTTGAAAGCCTTAAAGGCACACCACAACAGAAATTAAATCTAATATTATAAATTAGCATAGGTTCATAGAATAGTTTGGGTTGGAATGTACCTTTGAAGATCATCTAGTCCAACCACCTCTCCAAGGAGCAGGGACATCTTCAACTAGATCAGGTTGGTCAGAGTACCATCCCGCCTGACCTTGAATGCTTCCAGAGATGATTTATCTACCACCTTTATGAGCAATTTGTGCCTGGGTTTCACCATGGTCATTGAGAAAATGTCTTCTTTACATCTAGTCTGAATTGACCATCTTTTAGCTTAGAATCATAATGCCCTGCTTTATTGCAACAGAGACTACTAAAAAGTGTGTCCTCAACTTTGTTAGAAACCCTCTTTAAGTACTGGAAGGCTGCAATAAAGTGTCTCTGGAGCTTTCTCATCTGCAGGCTGAAAAAGCCCAGCTTTCTCCATGTTTCCTCATAGAAGGGGGTTCCAGCTCTCTGATCATCTTCACGGCCCTCCACACCAGCAGGTCCACATCTTTCCTGTGCTTAGTACTCTGGAGCTGGATGCAGTACTCCAGGTGGGGTCTCACTAGAGGAGAGGGGCAGAATTCCCCCCCTTGTCCTGCTGCCCACACTGCTTTGCACGCAGCCCAAGATACAACTGGCTCTCCAGTCTCCAAGTGCACATTGCTGGCTCACCCCCAGCCTCTCCTCCATCAGCATCCCCAAGTCCTCAGCAGGACTGCTCCAATCCGTTCATCCCCAGCCTGTGGTGATACCAGGGGTTGCCCTGACCCAGGTGCAGTACCTTGCATTTGGTCTTGTTCAACTACACAAGTTTTCCATGGGACTATTTCTTGAGCTTATCCGAGTCTTTCTGGTTGACATTCCATCCTTCAGGTGTATCAACTGCACCACTAAGCTTCATGTCATCAACAAATATGCTGAAGGTTCACTTGACCCAACAGTTTATCTAATTAATGAAGTTATTCTCTGCTGAGCATAAGACTTGTGTATTTGCCCACTACTGGGCACAACACTTTTCACTGTTCTCCATCTGGACACTGAGCCATTGACCACAAAGCTCTGAGTATGACCATTCAGCCAATTTCTTATCTAACATTCCACTAATCAAATCCATCTCTCTTCAATTTGGAGAGAAGGATGTTGTTGGGCACTGTGTCAAAAGCTTCACAGAAGGCCAGATAAATGACATCTGTAGTCCGTAGCCCTTCCCTTGTCCCCTGATGTAGTCACTCCATCAGAGAAGGCCGCTGGGATGGTCAGACAGGACATGCCCTTGGTGAAGCTGTTCTGGCTGTCTCAAATCGCCTCCCTGGTTTCCATGTGCCTTAACATAGCTTCTGGGAGGATCTTCCCAGGGACAGAGATGAGATTGACAGGTCACTAATTACTACGGTCGTAATTTTTACCCTTTTAAAAGATGGGTACAATGCTTCCCCCTTCCCAGTCACCTGGGACTTCATCCAGTTGCTATATTAAAACACTACAGCCTCATATATTTTCTTTTATTGTGATCACAGACGTACTTATTTCATTATTTTTGAACTAAATTTTCATTTTGACGTAAAACCAGTACTGTTATTTTTTTTACCCTGAACTTTAAACTTTTATGACGGCCTGCAATAAAATGTACTCTGACTACAACAGAGAAGAGCTGTGTTTCTGAAATATTGAACTAAAAACCTATAAATTGGTGGAAAGAAAGTTCAAACAGGACCATGAAATTTCAGAAAAGAGCAGTCTGAAGAGGCTCACTTCCTACAGGGAAAGAGAGTAGGAATAGGCTGTAATTGCTGGCTCCTATTGTGTTTAATCAGAGAAAGTCCACTAAGTGCCCATAATTGCTGCCAGCTGCTTGGCAGAGGTCAAAAAATCAAACTGAATGTTAGGAATTATTAAGATAGAAATGTAGATGAAAATAAAGGATTTTTTTTTTCCTCTGATCGTGTACATAGCAAAAGGACATTCAAATGTATAAAATTACTTGCAGACAAAAAATAACTACATATCAGCCACTAGCCTGTGTTTCCTCAGATCCTCCTTTTTGCCTCACTAAAAGATGTGCATGCTACTTTTCTTTTTAAGACATAACCTCCCTTCATCACTATGATATTTCAAAGATTATAGGGTAGCCTCAGAATGATATCAGCCATGCTCCTCATTGCTCTTAGGTGGACATGTCTGGTCCCATAGACTGCAGTATGTCCAGTACACTGCAGTGCTTCTTTGGTCTGTCCTCTACTCCAGATAATGCTCCATTTCCTCAGACTGTGCTGCCAGGTAAAGGACTTAAGTGGCCAAGGAGCACACAAAACAAACAAACAAACAAAAAAGTTGCAGAAAAGTGGCCCTATTTTGGTTGGAATACAGTTAATTTTCTTCATAGTACCAAGTATGGTGCTATGGATTGGATTTGTATTTGTGCTGGAAAAAGAGTTGATAATTCAGGGATGTATTAGTTATTGTTGGGCAGTGCTTAGAAAGTCACAGCCTTTTCTGCTTCTCATACTACCCCACCAGGCTGGAGGTGCAAAAGGAGCTGGGAGGGGACCCAACAAGCTGGCACTTTGCTTTATTGAACCTCATGCAGTTGCCTTGGCCCATCATTCCAGCCTGTACAGGACCCTCTATGGAGCCTTCATACCCTCCAGCAGATCAACAGTCCTGCCCATCTTGGTGTCATCTGAAAACTGACTGAGGATGGGATCATTCCTTTGTGTAAACTCTTTTTTTTTTTACTCAAATCCAGTCAGAAGCACTGGGTGATCACAAATTGAGCGAGGATAATCTCCAATATTATGGATTGATGTTTTCTGTTTGCTATAAATTAGCAAGTAACCAACCTAAATTCTTGCCTATCCCTCTGACAGTGTCCATATGTACCTCAGTTTGTAGGAAGAGGATACATTGTAAGAGCTCACTTTGAATAACTACTTGTCCCAAACACTGACCTGTACAATTTCATTTTGAAATAATCTAGTATTTCTTAGGGCTGGGCCAGTTTTGAGTGATACTTTATGTTATTCTGTTGGACTGCTAGTTGTAGGAAAGCAGCTATGAAGCCTTGCATATTCAGAAATGATTCCCTACTTTCAAAGTTCTTTTGCTGTGCGAATCTTTCTGTCATTCCTACCACATTGGTAATACTAGCACTGGACACTAGGTGGTAATCAGCCTCTGATAAGCTCAGCATGAATTTCACTATGTGAAATGCCTTTTTATAGCTAATTTTGCACCACTGAAAGACTACAATGCATTTATTTCAGAATAATTGAAAAATATATTTTTGTTTGTGTTGGATTTAATTGGACATAAAAACCTAGAAACTATGTGTCAATAGCTGTTTACCTAGCCATTACTTTGTTGTCATGTTTATTTCTCCCATATAAAAACTAGAATATTTCTCCTATATAAAAAACTAAATTTGTTTTAAATAGTTTTCTCAGAAAAATGAAATTAGGATGTAAAATTTTTTGCTTTGTTTCAAATTGACAAGCTCTCGTTCATACTGACATAAGGTAAATTTCCCCCCCTGTATTGGTGGAGAGTAGTTTATTAAAATACATAAAGCTTTTGTGGATGTGATTCCAATTATAAATCATATAATTTCAATCTGAACTTCTTTGGGTGGGTTTACTTATTGTGTTTTGTAGACATGCATTTAAAAATTCTTTTAAAATGAAGAGGCAACTACGTAAAATATATATTTACTTCCCTAATGTATCTTACTGAAGTAATATCACTGATAGTGCTGTGGATGTTAAAATAACATCTATATGGACATAACCTCTGGACCAATTGACATTCCCATGGCTGGGGGCTTGTTTGGAGCCAAGTGTATTGAGGTCAGGAGAAACATCAACCTACTGTTGGAAAAGTAGAAGACTTTACTCATTCTTGTAACAAGTATATGGAGTAGAGAAGGTAGACTGGGGAAGTAGATTCTTCCCTTGGGATTACAGGAATGTACAGTCTCTTAATTTATACTTTAATTCAAGACAAAAACTTTAAGAATTTCTACATATAGTGTTATTATTAAACTCTATTTCTACAGTTTTATTTCTTGTATGCAAGTTCCAGAAGCTTGATAAATCTCAAGATGATAATATATTTGGCTGAGTAAATCAAATATAATTATAGTAATCAGATACTTGGAATTACGAAACTAAACAGAATCAGGAAATCATCCTTATTTGTTAATTTCTTTTCTTCTTTAACTGTTGTTAAATATCAGCTAGGGGAAAAGTTTATCATTTGTTCTTAATTATTCTTCAAACTATTCATTGACTAGATATTCCATAAATGTATTCCCAAACTGTATTGGAAAATGAAAGATTGACAACAACATATTATAACAGTAAGTTTAACAGCTATCATAGGCTGATTTTCAAAAGCATTTCCTCCTTTCTTATTTAGAGGAGTGAGTCTGCTGGAGATTGATTGATTCTGTTAAGAGCTTGGCTGTTGATAAGTATCTCCCTTAAATATTGCGGGGTTTTCTGAAGTCTCCTGCAGATGGGTAAGGTACATGCCACCCCGGCATCAAATGTCTGGGGAGGAAAAATGTAGTATTTATTACAAAGAAAATGGAGAATTCTGTGAAGGTTGCATTCAATTGCTCTAATTCAATTTTGGCTGACATACCTGAATTTCTTGCTCCGAATGAGGGATGGGATATCTTTGTGGAGCCTGAAATGATTAAAAGAATTCTCTTAATACTTCATTAACTTCAATAGACAAATTGTTTTGCTAGTCATGCTCTGGAGTTTTGGAAGATCCATCATCACCACTGACTGCTGAGTTCTTGGGAGGGATGATGCAGAAAGTTGCAATTTAGATTGATGGAGCACACTAAACAAAACAAACCACATAATTAAACAGGAATAGAAATGAAGCAAAGATGGCAACACAGAGAAAAGGCTAGATAAGAGCAAAAATATTGGAGAGAGCTGAAGCTCTGTAGGAGTTTTTTAATGTTAAATTGTACTTACCAAAGGATATTTACTGCCAAACTTTTGTTTCTCTAGGAGGTTTCTGGAGACTCATCTAAGAAAAATACCAAGTGACGCTTTTTCCAACCTCCCCAACATCTCTAGGATGTAAGTTCTCTTCAGTTTCTGATACTGTTCTCTTAAATTTTTGTTTAAAATTACTTTCCTTCTCCAAAATTCTGTCTTTGTGTATAAAAGCTTATGAAATGAAAATATTTGTGTACCTTTGCTACCTCACCACTTACATTTTGGAACTGAAGGTAATAATTCTATTGTTTATAACCTGAACCAGTTATAGGAAGACATTCTGTGCATTTGTGAACAAGGCCACTCATTTACTGAAGTCAATGTGATAAAGCTATAAAACATTTTTTTTTAGTTTGCAAATTACAGGAAATAATTTCACTCATATCAAATTAACATATTCATTTGCTGGTCTTGGCTAAAAATTTGTCTCCAGCTGCCAGCATGATTTGTAGCACATTTCATTGGAGACCAGGAGCATTTCTAGACTAGAGATGGATTTTCACTAAAACGTTAATATTTGTGTGATATAACAGAGACTTCCATTGTGTCACTTCCTTTGTGTACAAACCTATGCACGGTTACAGTCTACAAAAGCAGAACCAGCTACTCTACGCTTGTCCCGTTGAAGGTGGCTGTGTTAAGGAAACTTGCCTGTCCGACCATCCCGGAGCCACTCTGAGAGTCACGTTCGCACCATTACCAGCTCGACCCCACATTTCCCACAGCAAAGTCTCAGATACCCAGATCTTTTAATAGTTTAATCTTGATTCAATAACTAAATAACAAAACAGCCCGAGTTTGGTGCCTCCAAGGAGGGACCCCGAACAAAAGAATCCCTGGGCTTTTATACCCTCACAGTCTGTTCACACTTAAGTCTGCGGTCTTTGGCTCCTGTTGTGTCTCTCACCTGGCCGCACACGGGTCCCCACGCCCTTTGTTATGCAAAGGGTCGCAGTTCATGGCCCCCTTGCCTCGGGCTCCTCCCGCCCAGAGCCCAGCCTGCAGCTCCCACTGCAGCAGCAAACCGAGCTACCTGCGCTGCATGGACTCCTCAACAGCTGCCCGTGCACTGTAGTGCTTGCTGATGTCAGCAGTCTTGGCAAAAAGTTGTCCCACATTTGTTTGTTCTTTGTCGCTGGCCCATAATCTGTGATCCTGTGCATGTCTGTTTGATGCAGTGAATTTCTCTGCCACTTCACAATTCACTCCCCAGAATCAGAGCCGTGCAATTTAGAAAGGACCTCAGCAGGGCTCTAGTCCACAATCTGCTCATACGATCCAACCAGAATGCATAGGGCTATAACTCAGTCTGGTGCTCAGCTTTATCTGTGGGCACTGTTAGCTAAATAAGCCGCCTCATTCAGGAACAGACGCACTTTTTTCTTGTTCAGTTTTTTATTACTAATGTAGCAATAGGAATTCTTCTTCTTGCCCTTGATGTTCCTTGCATGTCTCAATTCTATATGAGCTTTCACTGAATAGCTGAGGATTACCATTTAAGAATTCATGAAAAAGGACTTTGGGGGAACATGGTCTGCCTATTATATTTTATAGTTTCATCCAGATATATTGAAATAAAGACTTATTATTCTTTATAGGTAATTTTATAAGTATTATAAATTCTTCTAAGTAATTGTTCTTGGATATCTGCAGCTTCATTTACCATCTCAGTTTAATCAGATAGATGATGTATTGTTTGGGGGATTTTTGGAGCAGGAAGAATATCCCTCACATGATGTCTAGTATAATATATAAAAGGATAAACTTAGTTTAGAACAGAGTTTGATTCAATATAAAAGGGTGTCAGCCCTTCCTTGCCTCTAAAAGCTCCAGCTGGCAGTTTAAATTTGAATAGTGTCAGTGCCCAGCTGGGTATTTCTTATAGCATTACTATAACCACAAAACACGAACCCCCACCTTCTTGATATAAACTTCAGGTTAGGGAATCAGTACCTGTGCTTTTACTACAACTTTTATGTGTATGTCTTGGCCTCTAATGTACCACATGTCTCATTTGCCTCTCCCAGCCCATAATTTTCGTGCAAGGAAAACTGTGCAATGAAAATTACCAGACCATTCCTGGTTTTGCAAATTCATCTAGAAAATATCCTGAAGTTTCAACAGGGGAATATATACTGTGTTTACTGTTCAAAAGACAGAAGTTCATTTTGCTATATGGTGTCTACTATATGATTTCCACAAATAAACATTTTTTTATTTGTACTGAATAGAAAATTTAGCTGTCCTCTTTATGAACCTTGTTTAAAAAAAATTTTTGGAGCTACAATTTCTCTTAAATGAATGCATATCTATGTACTCTTGATAGCCAGAAGTTGATATTTTTTCCCTTGTGCTGCTTTTCCACATGAATTAAAGAAAAAATATTTTAATTACGTGCTTAATTGCAAAGCTAATTCCTGTCAGAAAGGCACCACTGAATAAAAAAGTTTTATAGGATATTCAAATGCAAGAGAAATTTCTGGTTTCCACTGTTAATGCAAATACACTAAATCTTGGTAAAAGGACTTCACCTGGTGTTTTCTGCTGACTTAAGGACATATTGAACATTCAGTATCTTTAAGGTCAAGGATAAGGAACATATTTTCTGGGTTTGGGATGATGCTTTGGGGTCACATTCATGAGCACCTCACAAACACCCGGTTTGTAGCTCCTCGAAGTGATTTCTCCACAGCTTCTCCACACAAAGGGGCATCCCACAGTGCTCTCTGCCAGCAGCCCCATGTAAAGCACAATTCTCCTGTGCACACTTCCCTGTGCACAATGCTCTCCCACAGCCAGTGCCACCACACAGCTCCCCACACCTCACCTGTATCTGCACCTCCTGCGCTCCCCAGTGCTGCTGATACAGCCCAGCCTCAACTCAGTTTCCATTGCCTTACCTGCTCCTGGCTGTGCTCTCCTGAAGTGCCCCAGGTGTCACCAAGCTGCTCTCCATCAGCAGCAGAGGACAACAGGGGCAGCTGGTGGGTAGCAATACAGGGGATGCTGAGGTTGGAAAAAAGCAAAGAAAGGTGGAGAGAGGGAAAAGGAAGAAAATAAGGGCTGGGAGAGGGCCTTGTGGCTGCTGCCAAGTGTTGATCTGATTTAAATTGTGCATTCTCAGGCTCTTTCTGAGTGTCATCATAGCTGGATGAGAAAAATAATGAGACAAAAAATGAAGTGGCATGATGGGCACTAGCTGTGGCTTCCCAGGGTCTGAGACTTTTTTATTTTTCTGTTTGCTGGTGTTTAGTTACATCTCTATAGATGAAACACTTCAGACTCTGGAGGCCCATTCCTTCAACAGTTTAAGCAAAGTCACTCACATGTAAGTACAGTAATTAAATAAATGAATACAATGATGAGATAAATTTGGATTGTGTAGAAAAAAAAATACATGATGATGTCATTCCTGTCTCCTATGTAGCTAAATATTTCTTTTCTCATCTCCTTTCTCCATAATGTGGAGTGAGTCAGTCTCTTTTTTGAGCTTATTTTATTGTGTTTGTTTTCCATACATCTTTTTGGTTCCCTTGCTCTTCTGTATCTTCCCATAGAAATGTATGTAAATGTCATGAGAAACTAGAATCATCATGAGCTTGATGTCAAGTTGAAATAAAATGGTAGCTAAGAATTATTTCTGTCATTTTACTGCAGCTAAATGTAAAACAGTAACATAAGCATCAGAAATAAAATCAGAAGGACCAAAGCACAGAGCAAAATGGCACTAGCTGGAGACATGAAGAATAAGTAATCATCTGAAAGTGCAACTAATAAAATGAAGAGTGTTTATATGGGTTTTTAATGGAATAAGAATAATATGGGAAAAGTCTTCTGGAAGTGGTTTTTACACCTTTTTGTTCTCATGTTCCGACCAATCTGCACCAAGTGACACTCTAAGGGCAGTTACAGAACTGGTAGGAAGCATCCAGAGAATTCTTGTCATCCATCAGGACCCTGTCAAAATGAGAATGTAATGTGTTGAACAGACAGCTCCATAGCATCCATCCTGTATCTGGTACTCTTCCATGTTCCTGTTACTGATCCAAAGGAGGGACTGGAAAATGTGCCACTGTTGTAAAGCTCAGCTGAATTACAGTTTGGCATATTTCAGAGATTTTTGTTTGCAAAAGTTCCATGGGAGAGCACAGTTGTTCACCATGGATCCAGAAAACATTGTCAGAGAGAAGTCTTTTGGGTCCAGAAAGAAAACATGCCAGAGGCAGACTGATTTTTTTAAGGTTGTTGCAAGAGGTGAAAGCTACCACCCATTTTCATGCTAATGTTTGAAAAAGTAATAATAATGTTAAAGTAGATTAGACAAGACTCATGTCAGCCTTTGGGAAATGTATTCCTATGGCTAGTGTAAATAAACACTAGAATTATTTTCCTGGAGATATTGTCTCTACCACTGCAGGCCTTTAAGGTTGCATGATCTGAAATTCCATAGGTCTGTTTAATCTTCACTCAGAAAGAGGTTGAATTAGATGATGATTTAACACTGCTTCATTTTCTATGATTTTTTTCCCTTTTACTTTACACAGTGTGAATCAGAAATACTAACAAAATTACAGGAGAAAAATATAATTATTGTTAATGAAGATAAAGAGAGAAACTAATGCTGGAAAGTGTAAGTGACTGACTCCTCTAAGAGAACATGAACATGACTGGCGTATCTAGAAGCAGAGTGCAGGATCCTGAGATCTACTTCAGGCCAACAACATGCTCCAGTAGTATTCCTGAGTTTCACAGCAAGGCTTTGGTGTGATATCAGTATTTACCTTTGGTTTTGATACCATTCCCTATCATGTAGATGTTTTTTTCCAAGCCTGTTGGGTCCAGGTTCTCTCTTCCTCTTTCATTGTTGTTGCATCTTTAAAATTCCTTGTTTAACACAAATGGACATTTAATGAAACATTTATTGGCAGCACATTTTATCAGCAATGAATAAAGCATCTGCCAGTATGCACTACAAATTCTTCACATGGTACCTCTTTTGTGGTGGTTCACCTTATTAGAAATGAAAGATAAAAAGCTCCAGAAAGTTCCAGAATCAGCGCATTATCACACCCACTCCAGCCCCCAGGCCTGGATGTGTTGTCCATGACTGGGAAGCTGCAGGTCTGTGCAGGGGTCAGCAGAGTTCACAGGCACCTACTCCCATGTCACCTCTGGCACAGGCTGTGGGGAGGGCATGGAGGAAATGTTTCCTGCTCCACTGTACAAGGGTATGGGACTGTGGGACCCCTTAGATTTCTTGCAAAGCACCATCAAAAGAGAAACTGTACACAGACATATAAGTTTGTGGGGG
>VWYO01015880.1:11389-77309 GCA_013400275.1 Rhadina sibilatrix
AGATATATAAATTTTTTGGGGTTTTTTTTTTGTGTTTTTTTTTTTTTTTTTTTTTTTTTTTTTTTTTTTTTTTTTTTTTTTTTTTTTTTTTTTTTTTTTTTTTTTTTTTTTTTTTTTTTTTTTTTTCTGCACGAGAGCCAAAAATACTACCCAGGACAAGACATCATAACTCTGCTCACAAAAGTTATTGGAAAACCCCAAGCCTCTGCAGATAATCCACAAAGAAGGGTCACCTCTACCACTCAAAAGTGCTTACCAAGTTTATAAAATCTGTTTGGAAGTAAGGCACATTTATTATTTAATCAGGGACTATCCAGGCATCTGGCAAGTTAGACAGTTGCATATAAGCTGTGAAAGAAAGCAATTTATGTATTTGATCATTTTTATGAATTGTTTCCATAACTCCTGATTTGTTAAAACCTGTCACTGTTGAGTTTGATTTACTTTCCAAATAACAGGATTATACAGGGATAAATTTGTATCTTGTGTTATACATGAATTTAATTTTCTCCATTTACATAGTATTTTTAAAGTATTACTGCTAAAATAATACTAGGTTAACATTATCACAAAGTATTTTAAAGGAGGTTGAGATTACTCTAACAGTTTGGAGAAGTCATTACACAGTTTTATTTTTACAGCTTGTTTTTCTTTGAACTTTCATAAAGTGCAGCTTTATGTAAATAATCTTTTTACCCTAACTGAAACTTGTACACACAGTTTCATTCTCAAAACATTTGTTTATAGACATAAGAACTTCTTAAGAGAAAATTCAGTGTTTATGGAAGGGAGGAACTAATGCTTTGCTTTAAGCCAAGTGTTATGTGAATAGGCATCCTGTGTTCATCATGATCTGTCTGCCAAGCTTGTTAGTGCACTTCAGCCTTGATCTTCAGCAACATGTTTTCTCAGTCCTTATTTGGTTCATGTGCCTCTGTCCTGACTTTCTGTTCCTTCCAGACCTCAGCTCTTTAAGCATAGGCCATATTTTTATGCATCCATGCCTTTCAAGTACTGAGCAATTTCTGCAACCTAAGGATACTGATCACCTGCTGTATTTTAATGTCCCACATCTCATTTTGTTGGTAATTAATGGCAAAATTCCCACTCCATGAAGATGTAAATAAGGAACAAACTTCTGCTCCCCAATTGTACTGAATTGGCCTCACAATAGTTTCTTGTTTCCTCTTTTTGTATTTACGTTTTTTAAGTATGTCTGTTTACGGATTCAGAACTCTCTCATACAATTATGGAAGTATGTATTTTTTGTAAATGTAATTGTGAAAGGATCTGATTAGCAATCAGTGTCTCTGTGTAGTTGCCTTACTAGTAGAGCTGAAGCTTGGTAACATTACGCTAAATAAAAACCTGTTGTAATTAGGTCTCTTTTTCTCAGGGAAACATTCCTGCAAATAGAACCTCAGAAAAATTCATTCTTTCTTTTCCTCCTTTCTCTGTGTCTTGGCTCACCCTCCCCTTTTCTCTCTCTACTCTCTTCTCCTAACTCGTAAAGCATTCTTCTCTTACACAACCACATAAAAAGCCCTCTCAGCATTTGGGAACAAAGCCAAAGGTTATGGTTCAAGTGGCTTGCCCTCATATATGTGACGTCATTTGGAGAGCTGGTGGGGGACCACTCTCCAGCTCTGCAGTGAGATGGAGCCAAGGGCCAGGGCAGCCCCACCATCCTTTGGGCCAGGGCTGCACTTCTCTTGGACAGCTTGTGATGCCAGGCCATGGGATACAGAGCTGCAGGAAGAAGAGAGAAGCAACTAGAGAGGAAGACTGAAGAGATCTATGGGAGAATGCTGTGTACCTGCAGTGAATCTCAGAGCTGGGATAAGTGCTGTGCAAAAAAATCTTGTTAAAATCTGCAGTCTTGAGGTAGGGAGTGGACTGTTGGGAGCCTAAGCCAGTTTACTGGTGCCAGTGGTGCAAAGGCTTAAACAGATGCATGCAGATGAAATACCATGGATGGTTTGGCTGCAGGGCAAGAATAAAACATGGAAGTAGATGTACAAGTGAGAGAAGCTAAGGTAGATACAGACAAAGTAAGTCTCAGAAAGTAAAGAGGGGGGCTCAGGTTATTACAAGAGAATGGAAAAAAAACTTATTTAAAACATTTCACAATTGCTGACCTGGATATCCTCAGTCTTTGTAGGTTGCTCAGCATAATATGATTATATTGCTATTCTAAAGCCAATTTGCAACTTCTGAACTCTGAGCTTAAACAGACTCAAGAATGTATCAGTATTGCACGGCAGGTATGAAAACATGTCTGGTAAATGAAATTTAGATTCCACTTAAATATGGAAATGTTTGTGCTTCTTTTAATGTTATCAAATTCAGATAGAATTTTAAGTAGCATATTAACCTTTCTGAAACATTAGCTGGCAAACATATGTCTCAATTAATTAATTAGCTGAATATTTGAATAGTTCTTACTATTAGTTTCATTTTTAGATTCACTTGGATTTGAAAGTAGTTATAGCTTTGCAACTAAGCACAAGTTCATAGTTATTTGTAAATCCTGACACATATCTTTATAGCATCAAGTGATGTTTTCTCTGCACATCCATTCTTGATGTGATAAAGTTTTTTGTGTATTTTCATTAAAAAGGAAAAGTGAATTGGTGTTCTTGGACAATCAGGTGGTGATTTGATTGGGAACCTAGTACATTTTTAATTCCTAGTCTGAGTGCCAGAACTAAAATTTCAAACATCAAGTGTCTTTAAAGCACAAATAAGCCAGTTTTAAAATGGTTTCTGTACCTCCAAGAATATAGTAGAGTTTGTAAAGCGACTTTGAATACTTTTGTAAATACTCTACAAATAACTCTCTTAGCTTGTGGCTAAGTAGCAGCATCCTTTTTTTTTTATGAGCATCTCTAAGTAATTGTAGTTAGGACTGCCAAGTGAAATGTTTGTTCACAGCATATTTTGCCTTTTTGCATCAATGGTCAACAAAAATGCCTACTAACTATCTCAAATTTTCTTGTATCTTAAAAGCACTTAATGCCCTGAAGGACTCAGAATTCTAACATTGCTGTATGCCATGATTGTTCTATTTGTAGAGTGTGTCAAAGTTGCATTTCAAAAGTAATTTAAAATCAGCCCTCATAGACAGATATCTGGGAACTAGCTTACTAGGCATTTTAAGTATACCCTTTGGCTTTATCTGCATTTTAGGCAGCTTAAACTACTAATAGTTTTCCTAGAGCTGCTTTTCAAAGAACCGTAACTTTTTAAGTTCACAAGTTTCAATATTTTCAACTCACCAATTCATAGAAGATAAATTATAGAAGTGCAAACCTTGCTTAATGAATTTACTGATAATCAATTTTCTCTTCTATCTTTATGGACCTTTTGGGATTAATCTTTACACCACAGCAGTCTTTTGATTACAGTTTGAAAATTAGGATTATATAACATCTATGTGCCTTTGAGTATATTACTCATGACTGATTAATGTAAAAGAAATTGTGAAATGCAGTTTTTCGTGTTAATTGATGAGATCGGGAACTATTCAAGTATCTTTCCTCCTTATGGGCTTAACTTCGTAGACCCCAATATCAATGAAGCAATAAATACCCTTTAAATCTGTGATTTTAGGGAGGAATTCCTTCCAGTACTCTAAGACTAATGATGTTTGAAACAAGGATAGCAGCACAGTTCATTAATGGAAATGAATTTGAAGATCTGTGGGGAGGAAAGGGTTGGAAAAGAGATTGACAAGAAGAGACAAAAATAAATTGGATTAGAATAGTTTTCATTCAGAGACCAATCTTGCACTGAGGAGATGTTAGAAAACAGTGTCAGTGAATTAATGTATTTTTGTTTGTTTTGGTTGTTTTTTGTCTACTAAAGAAGTGAATTTTTCTCACAAGATAACAGAAAACTGTGAAAGAGTTAAAAGCATTCTTCTTACAAGCTTGGGGCCTTTTTGTAAGCAGGGAAAGGAGATAAGAAGTGTGGAGATTGTAAAACACAGCCTGGTGAAGATTTGCACACGTCCCAGGCCTCCTTTGATATGTAAGGCAGGACTCAGGCCTCACTGTGTTTTGCCCCTGCTAATGTGAGCCGAGCAGGCGATGTGTCTACTTGCTTTTTTTGATTCCTCCAGCCAGCAAGATGATGGAATAAATCTACTCTTTGCACTTCAGCTGTGTGTCATGGTTGTCCTGGTGTTACCTACATTTATCCTCAGCATATAAGATCTTTCTCTTTTTCACCCAGATAAAATGAGAGGCCACATATTTAGGCCACTCAAATGCAGGAGGCACATTTGACTGGACTAGAAGTAGGGAAAGTTGGATTTCTATCCTCATTTTTTCTCAAGTGTAATAATCACTTTTGTCCAATCACCTTTTATTTTTATACCTGTCTTATCTAGACACTTCTAAGCCTGGCTACCTGCTCCACAAGGGCCCTATTCTTCTTTTGGGCTTTAAGACACCTCTGTAATACAAAGTGTAGGATGAAATGCAAGTATAAATGCAGTTTATATTGAAGCATACTTCTATTTTAACCCCAACATTATCAGTTCAAGAAAACTGAACAGCAGGGATATAAACCTTTTCCCAATGTTAAGTTGAATCATATTGATTCCTTCACATTATTTAAGATTTTCTCTCATTACTGTGCTGTCTCATCTGTCTGTTTAAAATATTTTATTTCCATATTAATTAGTTTTTCATCTGCCTTTTTTAATCAGAAAATGTCCTCTCATGGCCCAATTACTTAATAAATCAAAATTGTATCTCATTACATTATTTTGTTCTTTAAATTTTAGTACCATCTGCTGATTTTGAATTTTTATTTCCAGTACCCTCATCCAAATAATTTACGCAGAATACTATGAATAGCAACAAACCAAAACCTGATGACTATTTGATACTCCAATGCATTATTCATTTCCAGGCTAAAGGCTGAAGACTCTCTTTCCCTGCAATATGCTTGGTCCACAAAGGAGTATCAGGCCAGGAAGCTCATGAGTCCAACATTTTGAAAGCAGTCAGTGATGGAAAAAACATGTCAGTTAGTTTTTATGAAGCAAATTCCACTGCTGGGAATGTGATAGCTATATAACTAATAAAATAATCAGAGAGAAGCAAGAAACTGACACTGAGAGGATTTCTTTTAAATACAGAAACACAGCTACAGTTAAAAGTAGGTAACAGATGTGAAGAATACTTGAATGTAGCACTACAGTAGCAGTACAGTAGCAATTAATGGCATTGATTTAACAAGCAAGTAAAAGGTAAATCCTCATTTCCCTGCAGTGTTTTAATAAACAGAGTGAAAACTGATGACTTGAAAGGTGAAGCAGAACTGTTTTGTCAGTACAACAATAAATGGAGAGGTTGAAGTCATTGCACCAGTGTCTACATAGTGATTTGTCTACTAACTTCTGTCTCTTTTCCCACTTCTGTTTCTTAGACGACTTGTCTGGGTTGATTTTAATCCCATTAAAACAATTCCAGAGGCAGAGGTAGTCTTAAATCCTAATTTTCTGATTCTTATTTTATATGGGTTACTTGGCACAGTTAGGCCATGGTAAATACTACTGGTCTCTGCCCATTGGGTCTCTGTCCAGCAGCAGCACTTCTTTGACTGACTTAAGGCTGGAACATCACCCACATAACCTGCACCACCATGCTATTAAAATCTGTCATCTTTATCAAATTTCTCAGTGTAAGTAGCTAGAAATGTTTTCTTCACATCCATTGCTCTACTGCTAGTATCGGGAGGAAGCCTTGGCACCATTCTTTCTATATGGTTTCTATTTTAAGAAAGGCTGAGAGTTGCTTCAGCAGTGTTATGATACCAGTGTCCAGAGCTGATTTAAGGTAAAGAAATAGAAGCAAACATACAAAAGCATCCATGTCCTTCCAGAAACAGTAAAGAGTCCAAAAAATTAAAGTCTGTGTGATGGGGGAGAGCTTTTTTTAATAAAAGATGAAAATTGGTAGGTCTATTGAATCTACCTCATACTGAGAATTTTGGCAGAGTCTGCTTGGTGTAGCCAGACTGCTGACTGTTGTTATAGATAGAAAAGTAAGGAATTTGCTAGAAAATAGAGGAATGAGAAATATTAAGGGAAGTTGTACTAAAGGAAGAGACAAACATTTCAGAAAAATGAGGAGGAGTCATGACTCTGGCAATGATGGTGGTGGCTGGGGGGCAGCAGTCCCACCAACACACCTACAAAAAGCACCACCATGGCCATGGTGATTAGTGTCAGGCTGGTTTTTCAACATGTGCAGACTAAAAAGCCATTTGCAGACCAAGATGTCTCTTGGGTAGAAGTATTGAAAGACATAACTGTGGACAGAAGATATAAGGAATGAAGTCTGTGTTACGTCTTGCCTTATACAGCAAAGAGATAAGCTATCCTCTATACTGCTGGGCATGGCTATGTAGTGAATGGTGTGTCCATTTCAAGTCTCAGAACAAAGTTTATTTAAGTGACTGAGCCATCTCTTGAGTTCTGTAAAAGACACAGGAAAAAAATAATACTAAATACTGTCAGACACACGCTGAAAGTAAGCAAAAAAATTGCACATAAAATTATAAAGTGCAGAGATGGTTGTCATTTGATAGGATTATTATATACAAATACTGAAGGCTTTACTTTTCTTCTTTTTACTCAGCTTTGCAGACACAAAATCCTCACCATGTTCAAAGTAATAGCCATTACTACAGGATATTTGTTTTGATTTTAGGATCATGCAGACAGAGGATCCAGAATCAAATCTTAGGTAATTCTTACCCCCTTGCTTCAAAAGGCCAGTCCCCAGGATGGCACCTATGTAGATGATAATGCATCATTGTAAGATTGCTCTGGTCTTGAGCTAGTGCTGGCCAGTACAAAAAGCTTGTTGCAGGAATTAAGTCCCTGAAATTTCATTTCAACATTGCTGATTTCTGTTAAGTTATTGAATACTAATTATCAGTGTTCCTCCCTTTTTACAGTGAAATTCGAAATCTTAGAAACCTGGATTACATAGATCCAGATGCCTTTAAGAACCTCCCACTTCTGAAATACCTGTAAGTATTTAGTACCTGTAACAAATTGGTACTTAAATCTCACAGATGACTCTCGACATTATAGCAGTTTTGTTAGTTTACATTTGATTTTGGAACTGATTGCCATGGTTTTTCCTGTCGCTTTATTCTAATGACAGAAAGCCAGCAAGGATAAGGGTTGGAACCCTTCCTACTTCTGTGAGAAAGGAAAACATGTTCACAAATTCATCAGTAGCTTTCCCATTTGTCTTATCATTAAATACCTAGAATACACTAATATTCCTTGGAAAAATTCCACAGCTAGCTCTTTTCTAGTGCTAAGTGCTGCCTCACCCTATTTTTGTAGAAAATAGTGGGAAGAAGATATATACATATCTTTACTATTTACTAGACATTTATACAGGGCTTTAAAGCACACCTGTCAGGCAAGTGTGAAAAGCTCACATATAGACACATGATTTCATATGACCTATATGGTAAAAAGAAATCCTGAAAATTTCCCACGATTTTCTAAAGAAATTTCTGTGATTTTGAATAATATTTGGAAGAAAGGCCTCTGTGTGTATGTGGTGGGGGCAGTGGCAAGGAGGAAAGATTTGTCCAGGTTTTTCCTATGGATGTGAAAGCAATAAAAAAGAAAGTAGTAAAAAATTCAGTTTCAGGAGAATAGTTTTAAAAATTGGGAACTACAGTTATTTTTACTCTACAGGAGTTCATAAAGAAGGGGCTTTAAGCATTTCTCATTTTAAGACAGTTTCCCTTTTTAGAGCTATATGAACAGCTCTTAGCCTCAATGAAAGATAGAGAATTCGGGGGTCCAGACTATTAACTGAAGCAGCCTTAATCTCTCAAGTTAAAATAAACCAGAGTTTCAATTGTTTTCTTCCTATCAACCTCACAAAATGCTTCCCTCTGCAGATCTGCCTGTTTGTCTTATTACTTACTCTGTGTTCTTATTTTTTTGATTCTATAATTTATCATAAGTCTGGTATTTCACTTTTTTTTTTTTTTTCTTGCATCCTTCTGTTTGGACAGTTGATAAATGAATTGATTGACAATAGAGAGGATGCAAGAACCATCCTGCCCTATTGAACACTTTAAATACATTGTTTGTTGTTCAGTGATGCATTAATTTTTTCTGTTTCTCCTCTCTTTCAGTGGTATTTTTAATACTGGACTCAAAGTATTTCCAGATCTCAACAAAATCTATTCAGTTGATGTGAATTTTTTGCTGTAAGTATCTCTCCTCACAGCTGGTTAGAAAATTGTCATCCTCAGACCACATGAAAATGTATAATGAAGGTTTCTGATTTTGAGAAAAGTATCATTTAAGTCTGACAAAGTGATTTCCCTGAAGCAATATTTCAATGATCATTAGCACCAAATCTGGAAAATGCCAGGTCAGCTAGCACTATGTACATTTGACCTGAATTAGAGACATGGACACACAGCACATTCATCATACACAACTTCTACAGGCTCTTTGCTTTTATTTTGTTCTTGGTTTTGCAATGGCTGGGCAATACCTGAATTGATATGAAGTCAGAATAGTGTGATACATAGGGACCTGAGCCAGCATACATCCTGCAAACATCAAGTCATCCTTATCAAAATTCTTCTAACAAATTTGTGCTGGCATGGTGAAACAAACTGCAGAACAATTTATTGGAGAAAGAGAATGGGAATGCAAACAGGGACAAGGAAGTCTCCCACTATTATCCTTAAAGTTATTTCAGAAACAAAGAGTTCTGCTTTGAACCCTAAAATATGCAGGAGTTTCTTGGTATTTAAAAAGCACAGACAAGATTCACCTGTGTTAATCTAAGTTGGAATTTTGGGTTGTAATCAAGCTGAGGAGGAAGAGTAGCTCAGAAGACGACTTGGAGGCTGACAGAAGGTAAAAGTATCTTGGTCACTTCTCTGTCCCAGAGAGGAGTTAGAAATTTTATATTGTAGCAGTTTTCAGCTGGAAGAGGTTTGAATGCTGGATGGGCTAGGCAAAAGGCAATTAAAAATAAGGAGTGTTATGTTAGAAGGTGATTTGCAAAGATGGGAATGATGATCTACTGCAGGCCTTGTTTCAGTGCTGCTAAGCAGTATTTTTTGTCAAGGAGGGCCAGTTTCCACTGCATTCATGGTCTGCCACTGGCAAGATGAACCTCAGAGCAATAGAGAAATGCTGCTTGTTTTGCTAAAAAGTGTAGACCTTTAGGAAGCAATGAGATCTTTCCTTCCAAGGATTTTCTGAGACCAGAGATAAGCTTTGTTCTAACACATTCACCCTGGCTGTAGGCCTCCAAGATTGAAACCTGAGACAGTCAGAGCTCTGAGTGAGATGTAACTACATCTTAAGCACTATTAGGGAGTTTCTCAAAGACCAGAAGGGCTTCAGCTTAGATTGAAAATTCTGCTAGATCTACTTCTACATAGCAGAGAGAACCAAGAATTGAACAGGCTAGATGAAACAAAGCACTTTATACAACCATCTGTGTTCTTACTTCCAACTAACTCAGTGCCTAAGTGGCAGAAAGCCAAATATTGTTTTACTTCTGCCTTGATTTTTCTTTTGGTAGTGATAACTAACAAAAGATAAATACAGGTCTTATATTCTGCACAGAGTTTTTAAAGAATAGACCTATATTTTCAAGGAAGATAGTTCTATGATACTTATTGCTAAATACTGCTATTCAATGAAAGACTTTTTGTTTTTTCCATCAAGAAAAAAAAATGCTCTTGAAAAATAATAGGTTTCTAAATAATTAATAAGGTCTGGCTGGGGGAAACTCATTCATTATATTACTATTTGCATTTGAGGTCAAGCAACTTATAAGTAAAGATTTATTTAGAAAAAAATGAACCAATCTGCAAAATGTCAAACCCAAATAACTTGTGGTGGAAGCCACCTATCAGTGAAAATTACTTGGAATGGAAAAAGCTGTAGCACTGTTCAGCGTTAGCACATATATATGCACAAATGGACTACAGAAAAGGAATGAAGTTATTTCTGGCACATGGGTAATTGTTAGGACTTCTCAGCCCATGGACTTTATGCATGGGTCTTATTAGGCCACACCTAATCCACAAGCTGAAGCAAAAGAAAACTTTGCATAAATTTTTCATTTCCAGACTATAATATTGTTCAGGAAGAATGAGAAAAAAGGCAATCAAAGACTTTGATCTGCCCTTTGTTTCTACCAGCTTTTCCCTCTCTCTCCAGTTTAGTAATAGTAAATCTCTTCAGTTTTTCTTTCTCCCTTTTGTTAACAACAGAATTTTGGTTTGAAGATACATAGTACTTATTAAGACTGCAGAGTGGGAGTAAAAAAAAAGTATTTAAGAAATGAGTAGTGAAACACTCCTTTGGACAAGAGGTGAGAAGAATCAGTAAGTTATTTCACTTACGAGTGAGAGAGATGTACTAGATGCACTTCTGTAAAGTAAAATGCCTCTGTTGTGAATAATGTATTATCTGATATCTGAATTTAGAGAGCAGGATTTCAGCTCTAAAGCCACATGGGTTGTTCAATTGACACTGCAGCCAATGCTTACTCACTCTGCTAATTCTCTGCCTCGAGAGACCAGGGACCTGTCTGTGCCATTAGCCACTATTGTCACACAGGCTGGCACACCTCACCAGAACTATAAAACCCATTCACCTCATGAGCTGTCTTCCTGGATGCTGGAATATGCTCAATTCTTCATCCTACATGTATCTTCTGCCCTTAGATATAACTGAACAGGTTATCCTTTTAAACTTATTTATTTGAAAATAAATATAAATGTATAATATAATACATATGGCAATGTTATTTATTTTATATTAATACTAAAATACATTAAAATTAATTTATTTAAATAATTATGTTTTAAACTTCTATTTATTATCAAGGCAGAGAACAATTAATAACAAAGCTGTTCTCCAGATGCTCTGTTGGGCAGATGTTTGATTGTGATATTTTGTCTCCTTTTTCAGTGAAATTGCAGATAATCCTTATATGACTTCAGTGCCTGCAAATGCTTTCCATGGGCTTTGTAATGAATCTCTAACCCTGTAAGTTCTTCCAGTTTAAGTCACAAGGCAATTACCTCTCTGGTAATGCACATGGCAAAATGTTTAAAAATAAAATTATTCCTGTCCTACTCTCTAGCAGTTTGCAGCAGAAAAGCACCACAGACAGACGGTGTTTATATTTGAGTTTGCGTAAGTTCTGTACTTTGACAGCTATTTGAATCAGTCCTGCTCTTTTCTTAAAACTGGCTTGACTAAAGTGATTTTGTTTTTCTATGACCCTAGTGCCAGTGAATTGTTATATTTGAAAAAAAAAAATCAAAGGAGAAAGTCTGCAAAGTTCTCCCCCTGTAAAGCTACAGCAGGGTTATAACTGCGTCTTAAATTTTCTTGCAACCTGCATGGTACATGCCATGGAAACTAATGGATGGCAAACATCAGAAGAGTCATATTTGAAAGAAAATTGTTAAATAAAGTTCAGTTATGCAAGTCAGTCAACATGAGCCACAACAAAGGGCTGCTGATGGGAGTGAAATTTCTGTAATGAATTATGACCTGAACTGAATGAATGTGAATGGATCAATTCTAAAGAAATTTTAAAAAAAATATTTCACTCTAAGGGAGTAAACGAAAGGATTCTAAAATTTTAAGGCACGCCTGATAGTAAAAGCAGACCTTTTTTGCTAGTTGTTAGTTCTTTTAGCCTTCCTTAATCACTCCTAATGGCATTTTGTTTCCTTGCTTTTATTTAAGTGTGGGAAAATTATAGCAAAGTGATTTAGTCTATCTAGTTTAGTGGTTTGCTGTAAAAAGAGGTAGAAGATGGCACACCTGCCACATAGTATCCTTGATTCAGGTGAACTCAAGGATGATTCTGGGCATTTGTTTGACCTTGCACAGTAACTATTGCTTCCTCAAGAGATTAAAATTAACCCATCCATAAATGTGCTGTTGCAAAGAAAAATGATGTATAAGATGTAAGGTATTCATGTATTGAAGCAGCCCAAAATACGCTGATGTAATTGCTTTTTTGCTTGCAGTAAACTCTACAATAATGGTTTTACCAGTATTCAAGGCCATGCTTTTAATGGGACAAATCTGGATGCTATGTAAGTAGCAGGTAATTCTCTTCTTTCAGAAGAAAAAAGTTCAAACTTCACTGCTTATTTGAGGCTCTGAAATATGTATTTTATTTTAATTACTTTTAGGGAGCAAAGAGAGGGTGTTAATTTCAGCAAGCAATAACAATATCATTACTTAATGTCTTTTGCAGTGTGCTTTCATTTAGTATGTATATTTATAGCTCAGAAATAAAATCATGGCAAGTAATTCCATTGTGAGTTTGTTCTGGTTTGAAGCTACAGTAAAACTTAGTTTGATCAGTAACTTTTCTAAGACAATTTGGAAGATAATTATGCTTTTTTTTTTTTTACAAGACTGTTTGTTTTAGTAAGCATAGCACTGATAATGGTAGCAGCTCTTTCACAGGTATCTCTTACCTGCAAAAAAGAGTGCTGTAAGGTGCTGGGAGCAATTCAGAGGAACCAGCTACTTACACTGGAAATGAGATGCACATCTCAAAAGCATGAACCAACCATTTAATATTTCCCTGCAACTTCTATTGTATTTGTTGAAAAACTAATATTTAGTGAGTGACTATCCTTTTCACACCATACCCAAAGTCATCTGCCTCAGTCATTAAGAGAGAATAAATCTCAATTCTAGAGACTCCATTCACATTGGCAGAGCTTACTCTTGTCCTAGAGAGGCTTGACTGAAGAGTCTGTCGTTCTCATGAGCAGAGATTTCTTCATCATGGGCTCTTAAATTAACCAGAGAGACATGAGGATAGATATGATCTTTTTTAGTACCTTATTTTAAATTAGGCTTAAATTCTATAAGAATTCCATAAGAGCATCCTTCACATGGTCCTCAATTCCCAAACTGCCTATTTTAGCTTAGCAGCTAGCTAGACTTCTCAAAGTCTGAAAGGTTTGAGTTAAACCAAAGATCTGGAATTGATCTGATTTTATTCACAGTAGTTCAGTTACTTTAAAGTTTCACATGAAAAAGGAAGTTTTCCACGATGAGATAGTGTTTGTAGTAGTGACCACAGAAATTGCAAGATGTAAAATATGGCAAAATAAAGCCAGTGTCTTGACTGAATCCCTCTAAGCTGCATGCAGCAATACTCAGAAACTTTCCAAGCCTCAGCCAATATATAAACTGTGTTGGCTCTTCCATTTCTTACATTTTGACAGAACACGGGTTGGACATTATTTTGTAGCAATTTTTCTTTATGCTTCTCTCACAGTATACAGCTGCTATTGCATCTGTCCTCTTTGGAATTCTCATTATTACTAAAGAATCAATTGAAAATGTAGTTTTAGAAGACCTAGAGTCCTAAAAATCTGCTTTATTTAACTGGGAAGTAGAGAAGCAGGCAGCACATACTAGCCTCTGTAGATACTGTTTGCTTATTTTTAGGAAAAAAATTGTAATTAGTATTCTTTAAAGATACATAAGTATTTTTTAAGGCCAAGAGTAGAGGGCTTTACAGGGAGATCTGGACAGACTTGAGAGCTGAGCAACCACCATCTATATTAAATTTAACAAGAACAGTTGCTGGATTCTCCATCTGGCCTGGTGTAATCCTGGTTATACGTACAAAGTGTAAGGCTGGAGAGCAGCCCCACAGAAGTAGATCTGGGGGTCCTGGATGATGGCAAGTTGAGCACAAGTCAGCAGTGCCCTTGCAGCCAGGAGGGCCAACCCTGCCCTGGGGGCATCAGGCACAGCATGGCCAGCTGGGCAAGGAAGGGGATTGTCCTGCTCTGCTCTGAGGTGGGGCAGCCTCACCTTGAGTGCTGGGGGCAGTTTTGGGTAGCACAATATGAGCAGGCTATACTTATCATACTTAAGTATGTCCAAAGGAGAGCAGTCAAGATGCTGAAAGGCCTTGAGGGCAAGACTTATGAGGAGTGGCTGTGCTTACTTGGTTTGCTCAGCCTGGAGAAGAGGAACATGAGGAGGAGATCTCGTGGCACCCCACAGCTTCCTCAAGGGGGGCAGTGGAGGGGCAGGTGCTGATCTCTCTCTGCTGATCAGTGATTGGACACAAGAGAATAGAATGAACCTGCATCAGAGGAAATTCAATTGGACAATAGGTGAAGGTTCTTCACCAAGAGGGTGGTCAGTCACTGGAATAGGCTCCCCAGGAGAGTGGTCACAGCATCAAGACTGTCAAGAGTTCAAACTGTCAAGAGCAACTGAATGATGGTCATAGTCACAAATTTGTTTTCATTGTCCTGCAAGGACTAGGGGGTTTGGACCCCATGATGCTTATGGTCCCATCCAACCTTACATGTTCTATCATTTATGATCCTAAGTGAATCCTATCAGAAACTGGCTATGATGCACTAATCAATCAAATTTAAAAAGAAAAAAACAAGAAAAAAACCAAACCACCACCAAACAGCAAACAACCAACAAAATAACTAAAAGTAGACTTATGTCCATGGGTTTATCTACCAGCAGTAAAAATGGTTTACTACAACAAACACTTTTCTCAAAATTAAATCATATGACATTTACTTGGAGCAGAGCACTACTCTAGATGTACAAGGTAAACTAGGGAGCTGAACATGAGTGCTAGAGCCTTTATCTGTTTGATAAACTACACTGAAATTTCTAAACTAATTTTCTGAAGTAGTTTGGTTACCATATGACAGGATAAAGTATAATTTTGCTAAGTGCAAGCTTGGAGATTTGTTGTTTTTAGCAGCAGCATTAAGTTAATGTAAGAAGCAAATATTTTGTTTTCTCTATTCTGACATTTCTAATTTCAACTCCTGTTTATCTACCACTGTATAGTGAAGGAAGTACCTGTTTTTCTCTGGATCTGATCCAAGAGCATTTGAATTTAACAAAAATAGGAGCAAGAATAAACTAATAGAAAAAGGGTGAGGAAAATTTGAATGTGTTTTGATTATCTCAAGGACAAAAATAAATAACAAAGCAAAACAATCAAAGACAATAATAAATTTTTGGCAAATTGTTCAAAGACTTCATGTTCCCTCCATAAATCAGAAGACATTTTGGGAATCTCAGAGGCTATCTTCTACTATGCATTATACCTTTCTACCACTCTTGCAGTATTAAAATGCCTATGTAACTAAAGGGAGCCAAAAAAATTAATGCAGATATAGGTGAAAAACCGTGGATAAAGGGTTTCCATTATCATATTGAACCATGGCACTACCTAGTTGATCTTGTCATCCAACAAGAATCGCTGTTTAACTGCAAACCACAGTATTGCTGTGAAAGTTTTATATGGGTAGGGAAGTAAGGAACCAGGAACTGAAGGGCTGAATGACACTTTTACTGAAAAACAGTAATCTGACATTTGAACCCCTCATCTTAACCCATCATTAAAGTCCATAAACTGCATTACTCCTGCAAAGTAGTGCTGCTGCATCAAAGTTTATTTCTGTAAGGTGAGGAAAGAAGAGTTTTTAAAAGATATTTTCAGTGAATGGCAAAATGTATTTGTGATGAGCTTTTACAGAGCTATCTAAATTACTGAAGTGGAAAGTGTACGATCTCAAAATTTAATCACAAAAATAAACTCCAAAAGAATATATATACTTTAGTATACACTTTCAGGGTTCACTTGTAATGCTTGGCACAGCTCAGACTTAAATATAAACAATTGTGTGGAAAAGGCGTATGATGAATCCTTAGTACTGCTCACTTATCAGTGCATCTTTTTTGCCTGTTCTCCCTTTCTTTAACCTTCATTTCATAATCCAGCTGGATATATCAGTTTTACAGAGCACTTGAAATGTCCTGTTAGTGTTTCGTGCCCTCAGAAGGTCCTGCTCAGCATCCTGCAGTCACAGTGTTTTCTGGTGCGGTTCAGGCTTAATGCAATATTCCACTTACCCTGGACCCTGAGTCTGTAGAGACTGTTAGACACAAGCATAGGTGGTTTACTGCTCTGACTGGATTGAAAAACATGAAAAAGGGCCTTCATTTACTTACAGCACTACAAAAACATCAGCATCTCCTACTCCAGATTCCGCATGTACTATTACAGATTTCCTGCAGTTTGCCCTGTGGTATTCATCTGTATCAGACTGCCATCCACCAACTCTCCAAAATTACAGTTATTCTAGAGCCCCCACTGAGGCTAGATATTACACATCAACTATGTGATTTCTAAAACAACTAAGATTTGTTTGGACATGTTGATATCACTGTTGTGGTTTTCTCTTCTGCAGAGAATTTAAATTACATTCTATATAATTTAGCTATCAGTAACAACAGGATTAATGGCACTTTCAGAAGGAACTGACTCTACATAAGCTTTCTTTGTCAAATTAGTATTTGCCAAAGCCTTATTCTTTCAATTTAAAAGCAGTACCTATCAAAATAAAAGGGTCTAAACAACTGAAACCAATTAGCATCAGGAAATTGTACATTCTGATGGGCCTGACTCATTGATGTGAAAATTGGCAGCTAACATTGCAGCCCCTCCTTAGTGACACATAGTTCTGTACTTCCCAAAGTTTCTAGCTGTTTCTATTTGTAACTTTGAAGATTTTTATCAGGCATATCAGCTTTTATATTTCAGGTTTATTAGTTACTATGGTACTCAAACATCAGGGGAAAATATTTCAAAATTGGACATGCAATTAACTGGTTGTATAATAGTGTCTAGTTACTAAAACAGACAGGTTTTATTAGGTTAAGCAGGTCTTTGTGTCCTTCAACACTACAACCTAGATGTTGAAATCCTGGATTAATTTTTAACTGTTCCTCTGGTTTTAATTTTTGTATTCATTTTGCAGACAAAATCATAAGGAAATTTGCACACTAAAGGAAATGTTCACAACTATAGTGTGCCATTTACAGATTATGAAAATCAGTTCTCAGAAAACACAAACACCAGGTGATGCTAGAATGCCATGCATTTACAAAGAATGAAACCTTATTTCAAATAACAGCTGAGAAGGTGATATAAACTATTTTCCTCTGTAAGAAACAAGGCTTAAGGCATGAGTAATGTCCAATGAATAATATGCCAGAAGCATTATTTGACTCCCTAAGACTTTGTTGTGTAACCCAGATGAAGTGCATTTACTTCTGATTTCTCACTATGGTGATCAATAAGCTTATATCCAGTGAATGTTATGAAAAGTTTGCCAATGACTTCAACCTGGACAGGATTAGAATCTTTACTTAATTTTTTCCACACCACGGCTTGCCAGCCAGGCACTGGAGGAGATTGTCCTGCTCTGCTCTGCACTGGTGTGGCCTCACTGTGAGCAGCTTTGGTCACAATATAAGAAAGATACTAAACTTACTAGAGAGTGTCCAAAGGAGGGCTGGATGGTGAAGGGCCTAGAGGGGATGTATGAGGAGCATCTGAGTTCACCTGGTCTGTTCAGCCTGGAAGAGACTGAGGGGAGACCTCATAGCAGTTACAACTTCCTCCTGAGGAAAAGAAAAGAGAAAGACTTTTTTTCTCTGTGGTACCTTGTGACAAGACCTAAGGGAATGGCCTGAAGTTGTGTCATAGAGGTTTAGGCTGTGTATTAGAAAAAGGTTCTTCTCACCCAGAGGGTGGCTGGACACTGGGACAGGTTCCCCAGGGAGGTGGTCACAGCACCAGTTCAAGAAGTGTTTAGGCAACACTCACAGGCACATGATGTGACTCTTGGGGCTGTTCTTTGCAGTGCCAGAAGTTGGATTTTGGTGATCCTTGTGGGTTCCTTCCAACTCAGAATGTTCTGTAACTCTCTGAGCTTCACAGACACCCTCTGACATCTGTTGTGACCACCTTCCTATTGCACTTTTTATCTTACTAGCTACATCACAAGCTAGCTTGTAAATGTTTATAATGGTGGACCAAACATCCTACTCTTTCCTTGCTCTTCTTATAAAAAAAACTTTGATCTTAACTTTTGGCCTGTATATAGAAACCTTCACCTGACTATGGAGATTTTAAAGCATTTAAAAATTTTATTGAACTCACAACGTGGAGGAAATTGTTTTCCTGTCTGTTCATGATGTGTTCCATCATGTAATTTCCCACACCCCATATTCTGTCAAAAGAAAGCAAAACTACTTCACCTCATCCTCACACATATGTACCTGAAGATATAGTGTGTATGTACGTGCCCTTACGTGTATGACAGTGACAGAGAAAAACTGGAACAAAGATAATAAATTAACAAAATAAAGTATTTGTTGAGGAATTTAATTGCTTTTCAAAATGGAAAACCTGTATTTTGTTTCTTGGATACACAGAAAATGAAGTAACTGATTGTGCTTCAGTATATGGTTGGGAAAGGATGCCCTTTATACATACTGCTTTTGTACATCTGTGCAGGCAAGTAAACTCAAGATCTTCGGTAACCTATGGATAACTACTTCCAAATCACTGTATTTTGTTTGTTTCTTCAGCTATCTGCACAAGAACAAATACCTCAAAGTTATCAATGATGATGCATTTCTGGGAGTGCACAGTGGACCAACTCTACTGTAAGTAATTGAAAATGGAGTAGAGAAAGCTTTAAAAATAATGCTGTTTTAGTTTACAATTTCTTTACAACCATGAGCATCAGAGCAGCAGGGACAGGAACGGCATGTTTACAAAACTAATACCAGCAACAAAACCTGTGCTTTAGAGAACTGATTTATGAAATGCTTGCATCCTACATGACATATACACCACCAATTCTTCTTATGGAAGATTCTGTACTATGACCTGTCTTAGGGCTATACAATTTTAATACAAAAGAAGGACTCTTGTACCACACATCAAAGGAAATTGAAAGAGAGGAAAGAAGTAATTTTAGACAGAAAAATAGTTACTTCTGATGCTCTTCTTTTTTCTCATGTTATTTGGCTTACAGTCTGATTTTAGAAACCTCCAAAGAACTTTTCACTAAAACTAGGAATCATAATACAGAATGAAAACAAAACTTTAAAGAAGTTAAGAACTCCCAGAAGAATCACATTCCCTGACTCAAATTGTCTAGTATGTAACGTAGTGCCTACGACTGATCACAAGGAGAACTGAAATACTGAAAGGGGAATTTTTTTCCTCCACTGCAAAACCAGATGATGCCAGCAGTGCTCAGTCCATGCAAGAACAAGTTTTACTTTCTGCTCTTCAAGAAAATAACTTATACATAACAGAATAACTATATTTTTCTTGGAAGGAATCCTAGCAGCTACCTGCAATAACAGAAGGTGTAGAAGTCATTATTTTTCTTTCAGAATCTTTTCAGCTCCAGAAAATCAGTCTGGCTCCAGCAGGTGAGAGCTTGCAGAAGCACAGATTTTTGACTTTTGATTATTGTGGGTATTTAAAGCATCAGTATTGTTATGCTGGACAGGTAAACAAGTTATGATATGCTGCAAAAGGTTGTGGGTGGTTAACTGTATGCTGTAAGAGCCAGGTAAGTTTCCTGAGCAAAGGCTAGCTTGGAGATGTGTCAGCTACACAAAACCTCTTGGTTTAGGAGCTAGAGATGTTTTCCTAGGATGTAAATATCTAACTGAACAGAACTTCTTTTTTACCCTGTTTTCAAGTTAGATATCTCAAATGACTTGAATTTTTTCTAGCCTTCCATAACTATTGTGCTATCCTAGCTACCACTGATCCTTGATGCCAGGACATGTTTTATACTTGCAGTCTAAACAGCCAGCTATCCATCTCCTCTTAGAATGATAGATCTTCATGGCTAATAAGAGTCCTAGCAGTACTTATAAGTAAAAAGAGATGTGGTACTTACTATAGTGTCATTACAGAGAGAGGTATTGCTTCTCAAAGGCAGAAGGCCAGAAATGGCATGTAAGCACAGTAAATCAACAGTGGATTTAAAAAGCCAGAGTATTTCACATCATGATACTCTGACATGCAAGTCCTAAGATAAAGCTCCCAGGATGGTGTCACAGTTTAACACTGGCCTGCACCTCAGCTCCACACAGTCACATACTTGCCCCTGCACCCAATGGGATGAGGGAAAGAATTGGAGCAGTAAAAATGAGAAAAATTATGGGGTGAGATAATGTCAGCTTAAAAATTAAAAAAGGGATGTTAAAAAAAATCAGAGAGGGAGGAAAACAAACCAAACCCAAGAACAACAAATGATTTAACAAAAACAATTGCTCATCACTGGCCCATTGATTCCCAGCCAGTTCCCTGGCAATGGCAGTCCTGGCAAATGTTCACCTGAGCATGATTTTACTGTTGAGCACGATTTTACTGCTAAGCACGATTTGATAAGGCCTAGACTATCTCTTAGTCAGCTGGGGTCAGCTGTCCTGGCTATCCTCTCCAAAATTCTCATGCACCCTTAACCTCCTCGGTGGTCAGATGGTGTGAAAAACAAAAAATGCCTTGGCAGTGTCTAAGTACTGCCCAGGGACAGGTAAAACATCCCTGTATTATCAACACTATTTTCACTCCCAAATCAAAACCAGATCCCCATACTAGCTACAGTGAAGAAATTTAACTATATACCAACCAAAACCAGCACAGAAATAATTCAAGTTATTAGCTTTTAATTTTATTTTAATGTAATTTTAATAGCAGCTTAGAGGATTATGTTACCCACAGATAACCAGGAATTATTCTGCATGTTTGATGTAGAAAAGGCCTGCCATGAAATGAGCAACAACATAAAGTGGAATCCTTCTACCTGGACAGATCTCTTAGCTGACCTTCAGGAACTAGAATTATTTTAACAGGGACAGAAGAGTTTCTGAAACTCCCACATATGCATTACCTTAAGAGGGATGAAGTCAAAAAATGAAAACTGTGTGAAAAACTGTGGCCATTGTCATGTGAATGGCCATTAACAACTCCCACAGGAGACAAAAATGTCCCTGCAAGTGGTGCCTTAGTATACACACTCACTATACCATGGTGACCAATGAGTTATTTACAGAGAGATCATAGATTTATTAACTCATGTAACAGTCTGAAAAGTCTGACCAATACAGCCCTTCCATATTCCCTTGGGCAATGTAAACAATTTTGCTTGTTATAAGAAATAGTTTGTTAAGTCATTTTTGGTTCAGGCACCTTGGTGTTGTTAGCTGACCATTCGATTTTCCTTAAAATATAGTTTTACTTCCGAACTGTTTCATCTTGAAAGTTAACTCTACAGAAAATGATTGTGAGAATATTGCTTTTTTTCCTGAGACAATGAATGACATTGCTTAGGCAGCACTATGCACAAAAAAAAAAAAAAAAAAAAAAAAAAAAAAAAAAAAAACCCAAAAAATTAAAAAAGGAACATTTATGGAGCTCTAAAGAGAAAGTCTGTCTTGCCTCCCTATCAAGCTGGCAGAACATAATGTCTGGAGTTCTCTATATGCACTCTTTAAGTGAGATAAGAATTTTTGGTAGTTGGAACATGTGTCCCACAGATTGTGCTTTTTTCTGATCAGGATTTCAGCAGCAACAGCAACTTAAAGGCTGAAATACAGATCACGGATCCACCCTAATGGAGTGATGTGCCATTTTGGCTTTAAAGAAACTCAGTGAGAAAGATTTAACTACAAAGAATTGCGCCTCACTATATGTTGTGTGAGTTTGGCCATGCTCTCAGACCACCTAATTAAACATACTTTAATATTTAAAAGCTAGGCGATTTTTTTTTTTTTTTTTTCCAAATTTGCAGTTTACAACAGCAGAGGAAGCAGGGATTGTGATCGCTGAATAGAGGAAAACAGAGGTCAGCAATTCTGGTTCCTTTGTCACTGTTGCATACTCAGATGTATGAGGATGTACAGAGAGGTACAAACTGCTCCCTTTAGAAAATTATTTGAAGAGTATGATGACAGTACATTGCTCTTCACCTCAAAATGAAACCTTGGCAAGGACTCAGCAACTCGGTGGACCTGATTTACTAAATGTGACAAGGGCTGCTGCCTAGAGCAAAGGTTCAACAGAGTACAACAAAAATACAATCAGGCTCATTACTCAATTAGCTTTTATAAAGCACACAGTCCAAACTGAAAATGTTCCAGTCACATGAGATACATGTGAGTAGTTAATTATCTGTAGAACGCAGAATTGCTCTTTAAAGCATCATTTCCCAATCTAGGAATGGCTCCTCCCATGGGATACAAGCAACTCTTTGAGTAAAAGGAGCACTCTGTATTTTGCTAATCAAACAATGCTAATTTTTAGGCTTAAAAAAATCTTTCAGTAGAGTTAAAATAGTATCTGTAGTTTAAGCCCATCTATTATATATTTTATGCTTTATCTATTCCAGTACTCAGAAATTTGTATAAGATTAGGCAAAAATTCTCAATTGCACTATGATGCATTCAATCTCCTTTTCTTAATTACCTGTCCTTTAAATTATTACTATTACTGGATTTCACACTACAATTGCATGCTTCCAGCAATGAAAAGGATCATTGACAAAAGCTATTATCATTTAGATCTAGTTCTGAAATACTGACTTCAGAAAAACCAATGAAGAATTAGACCAAAATTTAATAACCCAGAAAAAAAAACCCACAAAAAAAAATCTGAGCAACTGAGTATCTGTTTAACACTTCTATAATATACAACTGGTTCAGAAAACAACATCTCTGAATTCACAAGCTATGTTTTATTCCCACATTTATCTGAACCTCTCCAACGTCTCTTTAACAATCAATATATGTATAAATTTCAGCTGAGATAAGCAACAGCCTAGAAACATCACATGAGATTGATAAGAAAATACATGAGGATGAAACAAAACCACTACCAAACCAAAATGTTGAGAGTGGTTGAGAGCACTTTGGTTACTGTTCCGCTTCACAGTGTAGAACTCTATGTAACCACTTCCAGTACCTGAGTGGGCTCTAGACCATGGCTACTTAAAAGCTGAAGTCTTGTCTGGCTCTAGGCCAGCTGTGGATGTTGCTAGCCTTTTCCATAATCCTGAGCATTTGACAGCTTCCACAAGAGTGTGTCTGCCCAGTTTCTGTCTCACTCAGCCTTGTAGGCATTTGTCAAAGGCCTTATAGAAGTCCCAGGAGACTTTGAGCAGATCATAAACACAACACTCAGAGATGTTTGCAAGGCTGGACGTGTTTTTACAAAAGCCCCTTACATGCTGACTTTCCCCAGGTGTATCATATTTAGTGGTGGCTTGTTTGCTGCCTTTCTGCAGGACAGCAAAACTACAGGTTCCACAACTCTTACCAATTCAACTCCTTCCTCGTTTAGCTGCTTCAGAACTTTTCTGGTGAAAACCATCCAGTCCTTGTGTCTTGCTATCATTTATTTTATCAGTTTCCTGCCTAGCCTCTTTTATAGTCACTTTTTGAGACAGATCCTCTTGACAAGTCCATCAGACCTCTTGCCCATTCCCCTTGTGTTTCTTTAAGGGTGCAAACTATAGCTTAGCAGTGCCAGCAAGACACTTCTTTCATGCAACATAAGCACTGCTGCGTTTAAACATCATCTCAGTTACCAATATGATTAGATGCTAATAAGACAGACATATAACTGCTGCCATTTTTCTCAGCAGATCAAAATCAGGATTTACCATCCTTGTCTGATTGGGACTGACCATACTTGGCTAATCAGAGCTCAGCAAGAAGCAACAGGACAAGAGATAATCACCTCAACTTGTGCCAGAGGAGGTTTAGATAGGATATTAGGGGAATAAAAAAAAAATCACAGAAAAGCTTGCAAAGCGTTGGAACAGGCTGCCCAGGGAAGTGGTGGTCCCTGAAAGTGTCCAAAAATGTGTGGATATGGCACTTGAGGACATGGTGAACATGGCGGGTGCTGATTGATGGCTGGACTGATGATCTTAAAGGTCTTTTCCAACCTTAATGGTTCTATGATTCTATACACTGGCACACAAAGAAATCATTCAGGAAAATGTGTCTTCTATACGCATGCAGGCACAGATACTACAGTCTTGACAACTCCAACTATTTGGATTCACATGGCTCTGAGGATTAGTCATGATTTATAAATCTTTTCAATCTGCTGCTTGAAGTAGATTGTGAATCTGATAATCATCAAGACTAGATTTGTAAGGTAAAAAAAACCCTGAGAATCCCACACTTTCCTCTTGGCCAGCTGATACACACATCAAAGTGTGCACCTAGGCAGAGTAACTAAGAAATTATCTTCCATTGGGAGACAAATTATCACCAGACTCCCAGGAAGCTTTTTGATTTGCGATAGCAGTGGTACAGAGAGGTTGCAAGACTTATGGCTGGCAGACACCACACACACCCAGCAGTTTAGGGACTTCCCAAACTTCTAACTTCTTGGAAACTTCTAACTTCTGAGCCATTGTGCTTAATATAGCCCATGGATGGGACAAAGTATTTATTGCTAGCCCTGCACCAGAATTAATCCTCAATCAACAAGAACTTCAAGGTATCTGTTCCTGTAACTTTTCCCCAAGCTCCCCAGTGAAAAGCAGAGTATTTGAAAACAAAACCTACAATACCTGTCTGCTTAAATATACACCCATAGGCACCTACATAAAAGAATTCACAGGATTTGGTAAGATAGAACAGAAATGGCATAGTCTTACAACTAATTCTTCCAAGCCCTCCTTTTCACTGAGCAGATGTTTCTTTCAGACTTTTTAACATCACTTGGTAACACTCTGAGTTGCCAGAGACTTTGTATGTTCACCTGGGCTCCCTGGGAAATTGTTTCCACTACTGGAGCCCTGGGCTTCTGTTTGCAGCTCTCCAGGAGCTGCAACTCCATTCCCTGTACATCCAGAGAAGCTCCTCTCAGCAGCTGTTTCCAAAGCATGAGCCCTTGTCCCCCAGGGTATTCTTGTTGACCCAGACATTTCTGATGGGAATGTTACACAACTGTGAATAAAACCAAACCAAAGAGGTGTATTGTCCTTCTTGTTACTTAGCTTTTTGGCCTACATGATGAACCATAGCACTGATTTTCACAATGATGCAGTTATGTGAAAAATTATACCTTCTCTGATTTTTAAGTCTCTTGCCTCACATTCTTAAGTGTTCCAAAACTCACAAGAGTGAATAATCATTACCAATCACTTTCTTTACAATCTACATGGCACTATAGTCTACTACTGCTGCTTCCAGATGTAGCTTTTCCCAAGAGAAAAGTCCATCTGTACCTTATTACTTCATATATAAAGGACTTGATGCTTTTATCATCCTAGCTGCAGCTTTCCATGCTCTTACTGTAACTGCATATAGTATTTTTAGAACTGCAAATATTTAAGTTACAGTCATACTAGATTTACTAATTGAAGTTTTTTTGCTCTATTTTCTATTTCTTTCCCTAGAATTTTTTGCATTCTATTTCCCTTCAAAATTACTAAAAGCACTGACCTGACATTTGCAGAAAACTCCAAGAACTTTCCAGAGTGCTAGCTAAATTAGACCCCATTGTCATCCATGTAAAGTTAAAACTGCTTTTTCCTACCTGTGCTTTACATTCATTAATTTTGAAGCATGTTATTTTTCTGGTCAGTCATATACTATTGCAGGAGGCTTCTGCTTCTTTAGACAATCAGGTTTAGCTCTCACTTCCTTGTATTACTTTGTATCAGAAACAAGCTTTGTTTCAGCTACTCTCACTTCCTTCCCAGACTGTTTATGAGTATTTCAGTAGTACCAGCACCAGCCTCAGCTCTGTGGGCCCTGCTGCAATGACCTGAATATTCAGATACCAATTAACTTTCCATTCTTCCTCTAGCACAAAATCTTGTCATCTGCTCTCAGGCTTTTACCCCACACTTTTATTTTTCTAATCCAGGAGAGACATTCTCCTTGTCACATAACAGATCAGTTACCTCAACAGCCCTTGGTACCTGATTTTGTCAAAGCTTGTCAGAATTCCCAATTTTTTGCACAAACAGGATCATCTTTCTCCATAAGGCTGCACCAGTACATTTTCAAAAAACTCTCGAGTGTTTGCGAGTTGTAATTTCCCTTTCAAAGAGTCTTAGCATCTCTCACCACAGAGCATTTAACCTACCTGCAGATAGCTGCCACCACCATGAGGGCTTGATGGAGACCCATGAGGGGTGCTGAAAGGCCAGCCTTGTCTTGGTAAGTCTATCCCAAGATCTAATTTACAAAGATGTTTTGCTGCAGAAGAGTTCTATAAAATGCCTCAAAAGGGGAAAAGGACTTAGCAGGGCTTGTTATGGGAGTTTTGAACTACATTAGAAGGGGAATAAGGACATAGCCAGGCTCAACATAGATAAGGTGTGGAAAGGGGAGAGCCAGAGCAGCTACCCAAAGAGTAGAGACTTAAGAGGGGCTGACTCCAGTAAATACAAGCAAAGATTTAACCACAAGACAGGACTAGGGGCATCCCTTTGCACCCTCTCTGGGATATTGACACAATCAATATAAGCAACACAGCAAAGGATAAACTGTCCAGGAGATTCCTGGAAAGCACTGATGACACTTCCTGTCACAGGAAGTGGAGGATCCCACAAGGAATGGTGTGCTGATTGACATTATACTAAGAAACATGGAAGGCCTTGCTGGAGATGTGAAGGTTGTGCTGGAGATGTGCAGGCATGGCTATAGTGACCATGAAATTGCAGAGTGGCTTTGCTTAGGAGGCAGACATCTCCTCAGTAACTTTGCTAATAACACAAAGCTGGGAGGAGTGGTCAATACCCCTGAGTGCTGTGCAGCCCTTCAGTAGGACTTCAACACATTGGATGGGCAGAGAAGAACTGTCTGAAATTCAACAAAGGCAAATGCAGGGTTCTGCACCTGGGGAAGAATATCCACAGGAACAGGTACAGTCTGAGGGCCAACCTGCTGGGGAGCAGCTCTGTGGAGAAGGACCTGGGGGTCCTGGTGGACAACTTGTTCATGAGCCAGCAGTGCTGAAAGTCCAATGGTATCCTGAGAGGCATTTGGAAGAGCACTGCCAGCAGGTCAAGGGAGCTGATCCTGCCCCTCTACTCAGCCCTTGTGAGGCCACAGCTGGAGTGCTGTGCCAGTTCTGGGCTCCTCAGTAAAAGAGAGACTTGGAGCTCCTGGAGTGGGTTCAGTGAGGGCAACAAAGATGATTAAGGGAGTGGAGCATCTCTCTCATGAGGAAAGGCTGAGGAAGCTGGGCCTATTCAGCCATGAGAAGAAATGACTGGGAGGGGACCTCATCATACATCTGAAAAAATTTCTTTGTTGTTAGAGTGGTCAAATGCTGTTACACATTCCTGAATAGGCAGTGGAATCTCCTGACCTGGAGATGCTGAAAAGTCAATGGGGGACAGCTCAGAGCAACCTGCTCCAGGTGACCCTGTTTTGATCAAGGAGGTCAGACTGGATGATTTGGAAACTCAACTATTCTGTGATTTTTGAGAAGGTAAAATGATAGCAGGCAATATTCAGACTCTTCTAAGAGTCAGTTCAGGCTGTTGGTAGAAACGTCCACCAAAATTAAAAAAAACCCCAGACTTATTTATTTATAAGGAGGGTTCATGATAAAACAATGCTGAAGCAATGTTCCTACCCTAGAACCCTATTTACAGGTTTACTTCCTCACAGACTATAACTCTAAAAACATCCTCAGTTGAAGTGTCACTAGAAGAGGTTTTGGGACAAAGCAAAAACTGAGTAGAAAATACTAGCAAGACCAGGTAACATTCAGGTAACTGGCAGTGTTGGAGAAAAGCCACCTCCCCATCAACTGTGCATCATCTCTCTCATAAGTCCATCTCAGCAGATAAGTAGAAAGCAATAAACATAATACTCAGTTTTCTGAAAGATACAGGATGGACTAAGAAGATTTTAATTTCAGTATATAGAGAATATTCTTTTGGGAATTGCAATGCTTTCTATTAAAGTGTGCCAATCAGTTAAAATGAATCTAAAGAAGTCTAAGGGAATAGAAGTCTTCCAGTGGAAGATGTAATTTCTTTAAAGGATTTTTAAAACTATGTGGTGGCATATGCATTTGTATCTGGGTGGCTTTAAATGTGTAATTTTAAAAGTCATGGTATTTCTTTATGATTCATATTCTGTGCTATAATATGTTAAAGACAAGAGCTTTAAAAGACAGTGAAAATCATAGAGAAATTAATAGCCTACCTGAATTTGAATGGCATCAGAACTTAGCATGGTGCTATGAAATCTCCACCTCCTTAGGATTTGATTTGTATTGCAGAATTCTGTGAAACTCCTGAAAAACTGTAACAACCTGAAAAAAAAATCTGATCTAATCATCCTTTTCTTTCTTAGGGACATCTCCAGAACAGCTGTTGCCAACCTTCCAGCCAAAGGATTGGAAAGCCTAAAAGAACTAATGGCCAAAAATACATGGACTTTAAAGAAATTACCAGCTGTGAAGGTATTCCTTCAGCTAATGCGAGCTGACCTATCATATCCAAGTCACTGCTGTGCCTTCAAGAGCTGGAAAAAAAAAAGTGGGTGAGTTTCACTAATTGGCATTTATTTTTTAAATATATCAGTAAAGACAATGTTTTATTAGTAATATAAAAATACATCTACTGGCACTTTTATAACCACTTTTTCTAGATACAGACAATGTTCTTTGAAACAGATTACAATTGCAAACTGGCAGAAGAATTTTTTTCTAGGACCTTTTGCAACAGTTCCTCCTCTTGTTGAGCCCAGAATTAAAAGAAAAAAGAAAAGGGTAATGTGCTACAGCAAGGCCTGGAAAAAAAGTGTTGGAGAGGTTATAACCTCAGGTCTCATGTTTTCTAACTGAAAAGCTGTTGACTACTGAAAATTTTCTGACTGCAAATGCAGTTGCATTACATCACGACGTAAAGGATTCCAATTGCTGCACTGCTAGTTAGCTGTAAGGGAGCTACTGAACAGAAATTACTTATGAAATATCTGGGAGGAATTGAATAGTGAGCAACAGTGAAAAAGAAAGTAATTATGTATTATCCAAGAAGTTATAAACAGTAGATAAACCTTACCTACTAAGAATGTAGATCTCAAAAAAGATGTACTATGGCTGCCAAACAAGTACAATTACTACTGAGGATAAAATAAAAAATACAATTCAAAAAAAGCCCAGAAATGCTATCGTACATTATATGGTCTGTTAACAAAAATATATCCAATCACAGTTTTATAGCTACATATTCATTCAGGATGATTTGCTTTTGAAGCATTCCCTTTGTTCACATGCTGTGCACCAGTTGGACTGTAAATGCCAGCAGTGACTTCCCCCTCTACTCTTTCAGGATCCTGGAGTACTTGATGTGTAACCAGAGCAGCCACAGCTTTCGTAAGAGATCAGTCAAGACTCCCAGAGACCCATTTTACAAAGATTATGCAGAAGAATACACAGACCACACCAATGCTGCGTATGACGCAAACACCAAGTTCACAAGTTTTCATGAAAATCCCCATTATTACATTTTTTTGGAAGAGCGTGGAGAAGGAAATCTTGGCTTTGGCAAAGAGCTCAAGAACCCTCAAACAGAAGATGTCCAGACCTTTGACAGTCATTATGACTATCCCATCTGTGGAGGCAACGAAGATGTAATATGCACGCCAGAGCCTGATGACTTTAATCCCTGTGAGGATATAATGGGATATCAGTTTCTGAGGATTGTGGTGTGGTTTGTGAACCTGCTTGCCATCCTAGGCAACGTTTTTGTCCTTTTCATCCTTCTCACCAGTCATTATAAACTGACCGTACCTCGCTTTTTGATGTGTAATTTGGCCTTTGCTGACTTTTGCATGGGGTTATACCTCCTTCTGATCGCTTCAGTGGATCTCTACACCAGGTCAGAGTACTATAATCATGCCATAGAGTGGCAGACTGGACCTGGCTGCCACACAGCCGGGTTTTTCACCGTCTTTGCCAGTGAACTTTCTGTGTACACGCTGACCGTGATCACCCTGGAGCGCTGGTATGCCATCACCTTCGCCATGCGGCCTGACCGGAAGGTTCGCCTCCGGCACGCCGTGCTCATCATGCTGGGAGGGTGGCTCTCCTGCATCCTGCTCGCCCTTTTGCCACTGGTTGGTGTCAGCAGCTACGGTAAAGTCAGCATCTGCCTGCCTATGGACACTGAAACACCAGTGGCTGAAGCCTACATCATCTTCGTTTTAATTTGTAACATTATTGCATTTGTCATCATTTGCGCCTGCTACATAAAAATCTATGTCACTGTGCGAAACCCCCAGTACAAGTCAGGGGACAAAGACACCAGAATTGCCAAGCGGATGGCTGTGCTGATTTTTACGGACTTTCTGTGCATGGCTCCCATCTCTTTCCATGCTTTATCTGCCATTATGAACAAACCACTGATAACTGTCTCCAATTCCAAGATTTTACTGGTACTTTTCTACCCGCTCAATTCTTGCGCCAACCCCTTTCTTTACGCTATTTTCACCAAAGCTTTCCGTAGAGATGTGTTTATCCTGCTAAGCAAGTTTGGTGTATGCGAGCACCAGGCTCAAGTCTACAGAGGTCAGACAGTCTCAGCCAAAAACAGCAGTGGGTCTTACGGGCAGAGACTCAGCCGAGGGATAGGTCAGATTCTTACAAGCGTTCAAGACCCAGTCAATGATTACCTTCCTGCTGTGACAATGCAGAACCAAAATCTCATGGAAGAATGCAAGCAAACTGAGCTATAACAGCTCAAAGTATCACAGCCAAAACCTGGCCAAGAGGTGATTGTACGTACAGTGAATCAAGTAAGATAATATTCTCCACATCCTTTTCCCCTAGATTATGCTTTGCTATAGCAAAGTACCTCCGGACTGGCTTTCTTTTAGACAAATCACTTATTTGAACCTCTTATCAGTGCAGGGCAAAACATATGGTCCTGATGATAATTCTAGAAGTAGATGTGAATGCTCTACCTAAACAGGAAAATTTTTATATATATATATACACACAAACACATATATATATATATATAAACTGGGCAAATATAAAATATTCCCTCATCTTAAAAAAAAACGTAAGAAGCAGGAGACCAACAATAAGACTTGGGGGTACCTATATGACTGAAGAAAAAAATGGACAAAGTTCAATAATTAAAATCATATTTTAAAAAAATTAAAGGTTGAAGCTCTCAAATGCCTGCATGTCAAAAGGTTGGGTTTTTTTCTAATAGCAAATTTTTAAAACTTCCACCAGGCCTAAAATGGAACAGATTTTTTCTCATTCTGTCATCCTGACCTAAAATAAATCTAGTCTTTTGTTTGCTGTTCTTGGTTTAGTTTGGTGAGGTGCAAAAACAAGCTTCTTCATACTGCCTTTATAGAGGTAAAAGGCAAATTATCACTGATTTTGCAGCTGCTCATAAGGTAACATTAGGTAACATAACATAAGGTAAGAAACATTAGAGCATTTGCGTCCCTTCCTATAATTCTCTAACTTTTTGATAAACCTATTTAGGAGCTGGTTTATTTGAATTTGCTTTGAAGACCAGGCTACCCAGTCAAGTTAAATGATGGTTATTTGGGTTTTTTTTGGATAACTGATCCAGTTGTTACCATATTTCAGTGTTGTTTTATCTGAGCATGCTTATTGCTCTGAATACCCTGCAATTCCTGCTTTCTTACCACTTCTGCTGTCCCTACTTGCCTCTCTCTTACAGGGTAGAACTTTCCTTTTAGCACTTTCTATGCTGAGCTGCCTCAAACCTCGACTTAGACCATGGGAGTTGATCACACCTTTAGGTTACTTCATGCCATGCAATTTACTGCATTGAAGGCTGACTCCTAGCTCCTTCAACATGTTTTAAGAACATCTCTCTATCTTGTAGTGAGATCTGTTACCTGACCTCTGTAATGCTTGCAGCACAGCTAAAAGAATCACAAAGTTATCTTCTGGCTGACCACAGCCTGGCTGTAGCTGGGACATATGCTCTCCACAGTATACTTAAGGAAATCCATGCTCAGACACAAGGAAAAACCCCCAGTCTAAAGCATTAAAGCATCCTTCCTCCATACCTGCTGCTAGATGGGGCCAGACCAAGATCAAGCTTGGCTGTGCCCAGCTCATTCATATACCACAAACGAATGGAGGCCTGGCTCTCTACACCTCCTGCAGACATCAGGACTCGGGGTAGGAGCTGCTCTGCACCAGCTGCATTGTTAACACTTGAGTGGCCTGGGGGTCTGGCTTTTCTGGCAGGATCATACCTGTTCCCAGCCAGCTCCACAGACTGGCTCTGCAGAACTGCTACCAAGGATCATGTCACTCATCTATTTGAAAGTGTTGGCATAAGAATAGAAAGTATTGTGTGAATATTTGCCTTCAGGTAAGTATTTTTAAATTAGTTTTGTAATATCTATGCTGGTTTTCATGGAATTACAGTCTTTGAGGAACTATAATTAAATTGATCAGACAACTGTCAGAACTTACATAATCTGGGCTAGTAGTATTCAAAAAACCATAATGGGAGAGCCCTTTGAACTGCTGGCTGGCTACTACAGCTAGAAACTGGGTGATTGCAAATACCATGTACATACTCTATTTGATTCTGTGTTTTCCAAATATTTAAAATTCAATTCAATTCTGTATTTCTGATTATAAATGAAGGCTGCTTCAGTGAGCGAAAGCAAGGGCCTAGATTCATGAATTCCATTAGATGGTCTTATAGAAAATAAATAATCTATCATTGTTAATGCCATTAAAAAAATGTACAATATTGCAGTATAGACTAATTTAGCTGCTTATTTTGGGGGAGAGGCATGTTTCTATTTTAGGTTGATTCTCAGCAAACTCTGAAAGCAAAACTGCTGAAACCCATGCAAATAAATAATTTATGACCTGCTCTTCTGTAATCTGGAGTTGCCCAGTGTTACATCAGAAACAAAGACAGCTTCTTAAGTGTGCAGGTGAGCAAAATTCCTTACTCTTGAAACAGCTGCATTTGCAATGCTCTGGCCATGTCCGAGAGTCACATACAAATGTGGGACTTTTCAGATGCAACACCCCCCCCCACCCTGCCTCCCGGTTCTGCCGCCCTTTGGGTACTGCATTAAAGGGAGAAAAAGTTTCCTGAGTGCCTTTAGTATCTCAGCAGCAGCAAAGAGAATCAAGTTCTAATGGACATTTATCCTACAGACTTCAGAGACACTCTGTACCAGTGGAAAAGAAAATCCAAGATGAAATAATATTATTTTTCAGAAAGAGAGGAAAGACTAAATCAAAATTTATGTTAAAAGTGTTTTTAAAAGTAACATGCAACTTAAACCAGAATATTTCTTTCACAGAAACTAGTAGGACTTTGGAAAGATGTGGTATGTTGGACTGGTGCAGGTTGATTGTAGTTAATGCAGCTGTTTGCTGTTACTAATGGATGACAGATGTATTTACGCATTATTTAACTTTTGTGTCTCTCATCATTGCATGTACATTATATGCCTGTTAAAATAATTCCAAAATACTGCCTTTATCAATGAAGTTTGATATTTCCACTTTGTCTTGCATAGTCCCTTCTTGTGTTTAACTTCGTAAAAAATATTTTAGATCTTGGAAAGGTCCAAGCAAATAGAATTTAAATCATTTATTTGCCAGACCTTTTCTTGTAAATGTCTGTATCCTACAGATATTCCCTTCTATTCATGCCCTGATCAATTCCTTGTGCCATTTTTGGGTTTGCACACATCTTTATGTAACAGTTGCTATTTTAAATCTGTCTCAGCAAGTTGTATTGTTTCTGGCATTTAGTATGTATGTTTTCTAGAATACTTCAGAAATAACGCAAAGCATGGGAATAAAATGTTTTTTTTTGAAATTGGAAGATGCTCAGCAAGTTTGTTTTTTTTTGGGAAATTTTAAAATATTTTCCCTATAAAAGAAGTTAATACTATGTCTTTTGCATTCAACTTAATTTTTCTCCTCGGCTGACCTATCCCATGACACACTGATGCAGGTTTGAGGGTTTTAGTTCCATCACTAGCTGTGAGAGGGATGTGCTAAATGGCCATCTCAGACAGTGCAGTAGGGATAGAAAGGAACAGCAGTAGTACTGCTGAGCTCAGGGCTTCCACAACCATCATTCCTTACATCATTCCTTACATCCAAGATAATCCAAAAGAAAAAAAAGCTGTAAAGTTGAGATGGCGCCTTAGTTATGAACACTTAGAACTTTCTCTGAGCAATTTAATGGCTTTAGGTGACCTTTGGTAGTCTCCTCCCTCTCCAACAGAGATTTGGGTTTTTTATAGAGCAAGTATTGGTTCTAGATGAAATCATCTGCAACAGGTCAGTTATAGTCAAAGTAAAGCACACCCTGCCCTGCTACTGATATTTGGATTCTGAAAATGGCACAAGCAAAGATAAATTTCACATCACTACTATAGCATTTTGGTTTATTAACATAAATGCCCTCTTGCTTCCTTTCTTATAGGATAAATAAAATATTAATGCTCACAGTACAGGAAAACCTGTACCAGAAAATCTCCTTAGAAAGAAAAGCTTAATTTGAGTAGAAGCCCTATGCTTATGTGTCAGTACGAACCAAACCCTCCCTCCCAGGCTGTTTGGGCCAGCTGATGAGTAATAGCAGCATAATCTGTATTGTTTTTCTAACAGATGCCAGGCATCTGCACTCTAAAACCACTGAGTAACCAAATGGTTTCTGGGTTGCTGTTAAAACTGGACTGTGAGGCACAAAATTAGTTGGATATTATGCCTTTCCCTTAGGCACTCTCATCCTCCTTTGCAGAGATACTGAAAACATATGACATTATACTGCACTTACATGTGGGCTTTGTGGACTAAGGCATGAGATGTTGAAGGGCCCTCATCATGCCCTGGAACAGAAGATGGTTAAGAGCTCTTAGTGACGCACACCGGGAGATTCTGACAGCATCGTCAACCTAGAATTCACACTGCTCAATAACACATCTCCATGAAGCTGGAATATTTTTCATCTGTTTAGTCACTTCCATCTGACCAGACTTATTTTTGTGTGACTGGAAATCATGATGTGAAAGTGAACAAAATGAAGGCTCTATGACGTCAATACACAGAGTATTTCATCAGAAGCCATCATCTCTAACTTCCTATCCCCATTCCACACCTGCCCTCCTTGTGCCCCCATGAACACACATTGGTATGAATTTCCACAGTATCCCAAATTTCTAGGTTTTCAGACAGGATACCAGTCCTCTGTAGTTTTATAACTGTCTGACCTTACTTTCTACCCTGAATATATTGGGTAACTATTGCAAAACGTGGAAAAGTCTCATGAACTGTATAGCATCAGACTTGGACCTCACTGGGGCCATCCTGAACTTACTCCTTTCAAGAGTCTGACTCCCACGGGATTAATATAATCAACTTGACTCTTACCCCACCTTTTTGGGAGGACTTCTCACTGCCGTCCTAACTATATGCAATGCCAGGGCTTGTGCTTGTGGCCATCTCAAGTCATATCCTTACTGCTACACACCTGTGCAGTTCCACTGAAGCTTGTGAAGCTCTGGTAATGACTTCAAGGCAAAGGAACCCACTCATTTTGGTTCTCAGCTATTCAATATGCAGCAGAGATGAGTATCCTTTGGGTTATTTTTCTTCTCTCTTAAGGAAAGAAATGTGTTGTGAACATCAACTTCATTAACAATTTGTATCTTAAAGAGCTCACTAAAAAGTCATTAGAAAGTGACTGGAATGACTGGATTGTTACTCACATGTATACTGTGATATTTTTTATAAGACCTGCTTTGCTGCCAGGAACAGCCTCAACCAACATTGAGACTGGTTAAGTGGCTGGACTGCCAAGCCCATGCTGCCTGCCTTACAGCTTCAGTTGAAATGACATGGCTTTTCTTCGAGAAGTGAAGAAAAACTACAGTACTCGTGTCTTTTACAAAGGCAAAGCTGCAACAAATTAAACCTGAGCAGTAACATGAGTTTTAACAAAACCCTTCTCACTGCAGACTCTGAGGTGTTACCTGAATGTCTGTCTTCTCCATGGCTTTCTACTGACATACACAGGATAGCACTGAAATACCATGAAGCACCAAAGCTGTATTTGTGCTGGTTTCAGTCTGGAGTAAGAATTCCCTAAACTATATGTGGATTACTGCTGCTGCCTAGAGGGAGCTGTGGAAACAACAAATGAATTCTTTTTTAGCCAACTACAGACTTCTAACGAAATCCTCCAATGGTAAAGTATAAAGCAGCAAGAACAACATTTTCATTAAAAAGCAGTTAGGAGAGCATCTGACAACTGGCATATGCACTTTCCCCATGAAAAGTCCAGAAGGAAAAAAAAATTCAATTCATACATACATGTCTCCTTTGACATGGAAGTATGCTTGCAATCTCTCCTTGATTTTTGCTTTTTTAAGGGCTAGCTGCATTATTTTATCTTATCTTTTCCTCTGTACTGTTTCCTCTTTCCTTTCTCTTTACATCTCCTTCCTCTGCTATTGCAAAATTACACACTATTTTAAGAATTACTTTATGTTTCCCACCTATTATCTGAAGTGATTTAGGCTACCTGGCAACACAGGAACCTCTGAGAGAAATAACAAAGATGTTTAAGGACACGAAAATCATTTAGGGCAGAAAATGAAAGCTAAAAGATACTCTGAACAAAGATTAACAGCATTTTGATGTGGTAAATTCAAGAACTGCTCTACTTTCTCTCTGCCCCCTCACAAAACCAACTTAAGTGATACATGCAAAAACATCTGTGATATGAATATACTTACCTTTAGCTGCCTGATTTTTAACACCAGTATGATCATCACACTTATCAAGCCCTTTGTTGATATATGTTTTAAGACTAAAACTACGTATTAAAATCAGACAGACAAATTCAGCCCACAAAAACTAGGACGTCAGAAATATTATTCCCAGCACTAATGCTTTTTCTTCATTAAAACCACAAAAAAGGTGAGCTCAGGAGGAAAGGGCTTCAATCCTGTAACAATTTGAAATTTTCTGAAACAAAAGGCAATCTGTGCCAAAACCAAACCTACAAGCGCTATTCCCAGCAAGAGAATTCCACAATAAACCCTTTTTTAGAGATGCTGTACTTCCCACAACACAACATTTCCCAGAATACATTACCTGGAACCTCTTGGAACCAGATAGCTCACCTGGAGTCAGCCAGTTGTTCCTCCGAGGGGAAAGTCTGTATAGACACTGCAGAAAGACACCCTGAGGAGCCCAATGTGCCGGGGGCTCACAGCAGGATTCCTAGGAGAAATGGGAAAATTCAGGCAGCCAAAAGCCTTAGCAGAAAGGACTGACTGCCTTCCTTGTTTTGCTGGTCAAAATGATTTTCCCCATCACAAGCAAGGAAGGGTTGTTCTTTACCTTGACATTAAATCCAGCAGCTGCAGTACTTGTAAAGCAGGGTCTGGACTCTCTTGGGATTCCAGCTGTTCCAGACATTTAGAGTGGTTTTTCCACAACACTCTTCTCCTTCAATTGGTTCCTCTAGCAAAGGGAAGACATTTCTACCTTGACAGAATCACACATCCACACATTTTCTGCAGTTATGAGATTATTTATTATTTTTACAATTTTATGATAGTCCTCATTTTGGATTTGCTACTGAAATATACTTATCCAAATTAAACAGCATGTCTTCAACTTCCATATTTTTTTATTGACCAAACTGAACTAAAAAGGAAAACAAAAACAAGATGAGGTTTTTTAAATAGCTATCATTAAAAAACATATTTAAATAGCAGTTCATGAATATCCATCTTCAGAGAGCAGTTTCTGACTTATGGAAGTTAATGGTTAATTCAGCATCATTTGCAATGTAAAGCACTATTCGCATTTATTCTCTGTCTCTGTATTATCTATTTCAGATAACCCTCTTTGAGGTCACACAAGGGCATACATATTTATACTATGTAAAAAGGTGTAATTATATAGGCACTTGGCACAAAAATAACTGGAAAAGTCTTCATTCTAAAGAAAAAAATGGTCCTAACCAATTTTTCTGAATGTTATATATCCACACTGAAGGTCAAATGTGGTTCAACTGCAGTTCATCTGAGTGTACTACAGATGTCCTTACCTCTAAAAGGATTATATTTTGGCATAATCCCATTAGTGGTAAAGAGTGCTGAAATGTGCTCTGAAAACAAGGGACAAGTCTTGAACAGAGTATTTTACAAAGAGAAGTCTGCATTAGAAAAAATAACAACACACTCAAAAGCTAATGCAGTTTAAGACAAGCTGCAAGGAATAATGCATAGTTGAAAATAAATGGGGATATACTGAAAGCTGTCCCAGGATACTTAGACTCTCATACCTCTGCAATGACAATAAATAAGCCATATAAAAATCAGGTAAGAAAATCACACGTTCCTTAATATACTTGATTTTGCAAAAAAAAAAAAAAAATCCTTGAAATACTTTGCTCAGCCACTGCTCAGGAGAGCCCAATTAACATTCAATTGTAACACTCTCATCTTTCCTCACAGGAACGAAACCTAGCTTTTCTTGTGTTTTAACATAAATTTGCTACTAATTTGTCAGCATTCTGCTTTGCTTCCTCTTTTGTCAGGGTCTTTTTGAAAACCTTTTGGCCAAAACAACAGGCCATTTTTCTGACCTGTTTGTTTATGTGGTGTGCAAGCTACAACAGCAACAATCTCTTTGGAAAAACACTGGATTTTTTTTTTAATAATAAATAGTTATTTCTCCAACTCCCTTTCAAGTAAGGCAAATGTTATGAAAAAAGCAGTATTTTGGTTTTTTAGATTTCCTTTTGTTGAGGGCTGGAGAGCAAAGAGTAGTACTGGGGGGCGGAGGAGGAGGGTCCAACCTTGAATACTAGGGAAAAAAAAACACATCACTCCTCATGAGTCTTGCTTTGCTATACATTTACACCACTGTAGATAAAAAAATTACTTCAAAATCATCATATTCCAAAATACAACCCCCCATACAGGCAATATAGCCTACACTTACTTTCTAATTATTTTAGAGTTTCAAGTTCAAAATTTAGATTTAAAAATAAATTGCAAGTCATGTCTCAAGATACTGCTTTTAGATACACCAGAATCAATTTTGTCAGATGAGATTAATTGATGAAGATAAAACCTTACTGATTGGCCAGTTATCATCCAAGAACTCTGCATTTTACTTCTCAGTATTTTCTTGCATTTCCACATACAGGACTAATATCAAGATGTCACACAGAATTATAGAATCAATAGGGTTGGAAGGGACCTCTGGAAAGCATCCAGTCCAACACCCTGCCAGGCAGTGCCACCTGGAGCAGGTGACACAGGAACTCATCCAGGTGGGTTTGGAATGTCTCCAGATAGGAAAACTCTGCAATCTCCCTGAGCACCCTGTGCCATTGCTCTGCCACACTCACTGTAGAGAAGTTCTTCCTCATGTTGAGGTGGAACTTCTTGTGTTTGGCCATTGCTCCTTTTCCTGTTGCTGGGCATCACTGGAAAGAGTCTGGCACTAGCTCTTCATACCCATGTTTGAGATATTTATATGCAGTAATAAGATCCCCTCAGTCTTCTCCAGACGAAACGCACCCAGCTCTCAGTCTTTCCTAAGAGAGATACTCCAATCCCTTGGCCACCTTTATGGCCCTTTGCTGGACCTTCTCCAGTAGTTTCTTGCTATTCTTTTACTGGGGAGCCCAGAACTGGACATGGCACTCCAGATGTGGCCCCACCAGGGCTGAGTACAGGGGGAGGATCACTCTCCTCAACCCACAGACCACTGGTCCCAACGCATCTCAGGATACCACTGGCCTTAATACTAAGTTGTTCAACCAAACTTACCTCAACACGTAAGCCTTAGGTTACCACAGGAAGAAATCCTTAAACAAATATCCAAGTCTGGCCTCATAATTAAACTGTGACTTTTTTTGTAACATTGTGATGGTATTAAACGGAAGGTCTGCATGGCAAATTGAACAAGTAAGTGACAGTGAAATTACCTGCATGTGATGAAAATCAATTCAGAATCTTCAACATTATTATGGATTACTAATAAGCCTCATATATGAAACAAATGCACATGCAAGATAGTAAATGAAGTGGCAAACATTTTTAAATAACATCTTTAATTAAAGTTTTTGCAAAGGCAAAATATTAAACTTAAAATAGGTCTTAGTACATCAAAATACTAAGTTCTCTAATCGTATTCCAAGCATGGCCTTTGAAACATAATATCCTGTATATCACAGAGGAGCAACCTTGATCTGCAATTGTACAGAATGAATTTTACAAACATAATAAATATATTTACCCCCTTACACATAACAGTATATGTACAACAGCAGTTGACAATAGTAGCTCAGAACAGCAAAAAAGGATAGTCCCCCACTCCATAATCTATTGGTACCCTATGCACTCTGGAACATGTCTCATTGGATGACTGTACATATAGCTAACCCAAGGTAGTTTTTCCTGTTTCAAAAAGCTCCTTTTGTTCCACAACATCTAATCCACCAAATAATAATTAAAAAACACACTGCATGAACTGCCTGAAAAAAGTAGACGACATGGAAACCAATGTACTGGTTTTTACACATTGCCCAACCAATCACAGCAATGGGAAAACGAGACTTTAAATGCCAGACACCAATACAGAACAATATGCAAGTTTCTTCATCTTGTATAGTCACTAATCTCAAAGTCTGAGAAGAACTCTAATATCAGATGGGGGTGCATGGGTGGTGTGGGATGGCACACAGTAAACCCTACGGTGCTGTGTAAGGCAGCCCAGTATCAATCCAGTGTGCATTGCCCTAAAACCACTGTTCATTTCCTGGACATCTTATTGCATTCTATTGGGAAGCTTTTGCTTTGGGAGAAATTCTGGGGGGCTTTATTGTTTTTAAAGGAGCTTTTACAAACTGAAGAGATTAAATCAATATGAACTTTCATTAACAAGGTCTCTTAACTCCACCGAAATTAAGAAATTTTACTCTGGTAGTGTTATGTGGTGACATAATTACTGCTAACTGTGAAGAGGTGAAATTATTTTCACAGACTCAATGAAGTTTACTTTATCGCTCCTAATTGTGCAGCAAAAAGATAAGAAAATATTTATTTTAAAAAATCGGTTACATGACACAACACGTTTTTTGCTCTTTTCTAGAAAATGTGCTTCAGAATCACATATCAATCCTCGAAATAAACTCGGACCACAACTGTCACTTTAAACAGTGTTGAGGAAACGGAATGATGTTCAAATGCAAGTTGTGAGTACAATGCAGGAACAAAGAGTATGAAATCTGAAAGAAATCTTGTTGCTAACCAGCAACTGAGGGGGAATAAAACATATTTTATTTAAATAGTCCAATAAAGTTCCTTATGTGACTAAACTCTATTATCTCCTTAAAAGAAAACATTTCATTTTGTTTTCCACTTAGATGGTTTTAAATGATTGCACACACTAAAACCCAACAGAATTAGCACAAAAAAGTTGCTTTTCTGATTGAAGCACTGCAGGAAATTTACTCTCTCAGGAATCATTGTCATACTGGCAAAACAGGTACTCTGCAAACTGAAAAGGCACAAGACTCAATTTTGCCCAGTTGCCCTTCAAGTTTCCATCAGCCATCATGGTTATAATTCTGAAGTTATCGTCCCCATTTTTTTTCCATCATAAAAAAGGTGCTCCATTATCTGTGCAAATTTTAACATAAGCCCTCTTGAAACCTTTAATTGTTTCCATAATACTGAACTATTTAAATTGGAAAAAAAAAGCGCTATTTCTAATGGGGAAAAAATCACTTACGAACATGGGAATCCCTTGCCCTCTGAAAGGAATGGTTTCTTTTGAACCTAATGAAATGGTCTGCTCAGTTATATAGTTAAAACCATGATTAAAAATTCAAGTATAATAATAAAATTAAGCAAACTACATTCTTACAGCAAGCTGCTACAATAAAATGAAATTAAAACATGCTTTTTGACTTAAAAAGGAACACTTGATGTAGCAATAAGAGCACAGTTTGGTATGTGCATGGTTTGACTGGCTTTCCCAAAACTTCACAGATATTTCTATTTGAAGACAACCTATCTGAAAAGCATACCATACAATTAGCTTGCAAGAGGCTGTGCAAGTACAGAAAGCTTCTAACATCCTTCAGAACAGACTAAGCTTAATTACCTTTAAAGCTCAGCTACCCCTTAAAAATAGAGAGGCTATGCAGCTTCTAGTATATGTATGTGGGTGAGAAATATCACTCAGTTGTATGAAAACAAAGTGTTGTATAAGTAAACTGGGTTCCAGTAGTATAAAAAGGAATCTATAGGTAAAGGGATGGTTTTCCTTTCATTGGTTTGGTTGTGCAGCATTATGGGAATTTTCCTGAAGTCCACTACTTAAGACTTACTGGTAACAGACATGGAAAAGGTGACGGAAGGAATTAGTTGGTATATTATTGATTTCCTTGCAGTTATACATAGAAGTGTCAACAGTGGTAAAAAAATAAAATATCTGCGTTGTTCAGAAGAAAGCAAACACCTATCAGTTGGAGATACCTTGAAAGCCCCAAGCTAAAAACACAATGTAAATGATGATTCCATTACTGAAGAATCAAAAGAACCATGAATTAACTTATCATAAAGCTTATGAATGTAGACGGCTGTCTAGCAACCACATGGCTCTAGACATAGCCTACAGGCAGTTTTAGTCATTATCAATGAGAGCAGGTGTACAAAATCACAGCAATAAAACCTTCTTTACAATTTGTTGTGATTTTTCTACATACTACTGAGACTATAAATGCACTTGGAGGAAAATGAATCAGAATGAAAATTAAAGCAGTTGTTCCATCCTGCTAAAATATACTCGCGATTTTGTTAAATAATGTTTACGGTGTCTCATACAAGCAAAAAAATAAAGTCAGAAATCATGTCTGCTTCTCATGGTCTTATCTAATTTAGTAAAAATTATCTTTGTTATGTCCTTTTTTAATCATCTTTTCAAGCACCCAACAAAATGCTAAGTTTTTTGAAATGGTGAGCCACATGAACATTCCTTCCTCAACAGTTTCTGAAGTGTAATGCCCATTCCCTCTCTTCATTCAAACGTAACTGCATTTCCAAAAGCAGGGTTTGCAATAATGACCCTATGCACAAAGAAAAGTTCTTCAACTTCCGAGGTGAGAAAGGGAAGGAGGGGGAAATAACTGAAATAACTTTGTTGCTTTTCATAACCTGAACACACCCCCCCCCCAACAAGCAATTAAAAAGGCAAGTGAAAAAGTGACTACACAAGGTTTAGTGCATCTGACTGCTTGATTTGCTGTTACCAAGACAGCCTAAAGATACTCAAACAAAATTTGTGTTCTCAAAAGCTACGCAGCTCTCTTCATGAAATCACACACCATCTGGAAACTTTAGAGAGATTAACTGCTGCAGGTAACTCCTGGCTATACTTTTTAGTAAAGCAGATCTTTGATTAAGAGTTGCAGCCAGGCTATTAGAATTTTTATGTGATTTTCTATATTAAAAATTTAGTCATTTCTGTTGAATTATTTGTGGGTGTCTGGACTACATACATGGTAAGCAGGTAAAGGAATGCATCTATTATGGCATTACCTAGATATTGGATTCAAAAGGTATCCAAATCCTTTAAAAAAAGGTTTTTAAAAAAATCAAGGGAAACGCATTTGTTTCAATTCAGTGATGCTGAACCACCATGAAACAGCAAGAATATAATTAACAGGTTAAACAATCTGACTTCCGTGGGGGATGAGGTGCTTCGAATTTGAAAAATGCAGCCCTAGATAAAACCTATCACACAAAATTAAAACAATTTTGAAATATAAATCATCATTTTACCATTTTTTAACTGCTAGGAACAACAACCTGTTTTATGGGGAACTGCACTGAAAACAACAAATAGATATAATAATTAATGAGCATATCAGAATTAAAAATATTTTCCTTATACAAGTTATTTAAAATTTAACACCTTAATTCTTACCCTTCTGTACAAAGCTTGCACGCAGTTTCAGTAAGATTCTGACCATCCTCACTACCAAAAGGAAGTGTTCAAAGCAAAGATTTGTACATACAATAAGCATTTTCAGATTAATAGTCTATCAAAGGGAATAGTTCCTTCAATCAGTGGAAGTATTTTAAAATCTTAAATCAAGGGCAGGGGGGACAAAGCCTTACATGCTATATACCAGCTGTAGGTACCTGTATGTAGAATTGATAATTAAGGTATTCCTAACACACAAAACCAGCTCCCAGACAATGCTATAGCTGCTACAGTCCATGGCTTGCTCATCTGAAGTAGTGTCTTTGTTGCCACATTTTACCTTTGTTCCAATACTTTTGTTTATTTCTGATGTGCAGATACACATTTTGATTGGAGTATACATCCAAGTCTCAACCTTTCCTGCTTTTGTTTTTTTTTTTCCTTTTACAGGGAGTTCTTTTGTCTTTTAAAACTTCACCATTCTGCGTCCCCAATGGCTTTGGAAAATACATAATCTCTTCCATTAAGATTCATGATGCCATCTTTGAGATGAAATTTCCATTTGTTTTTACTTCTGTGAATCTAAAAGCAGGGCAAAAACATTAACTATTACTCTGCATCAGAAATAGGTAATAATGCATAAGTAAAATATAAGGGCAAGAAAAATAACTATTAGACATACATTACTAAATTATTAAAAATACTGAGCGCCACATCCAGCCTTTCCTTAAACTCCTCCAGGGACACTGACTCCACCACCTCCCTGGGCAACCCATTCCAATGTTTAACAACCCTTTCTGTGAAGACATTCCTCCTAATGTCCAGCCTAAACGCTGAAACTAAAAAAAATTGAACAAAATTCAGTCCGAAAGGTAGAAGAGTAAACTTTGGAAAAATTAAATAAGAAAAAATAAAAACCCCCCACCACATACTGTAAGCACAGAGCAGTGCACACTTGTAATCTATCAAAAACTGCATCTGAAAGAGCAAATGATCACAAGACAACCAGATACTCAAAGAAAGCAAAGACTTCTCAGAAAGCTGAAATGCTGTCCCAAAAGAAAGTTTACGACAAACTTTTGCAGATGGAACAAAGATGTAATTCTAGACCAAAGATGGTCTAGAAAAAGTTAACATTTTACGTAAGTCACAAAAACAGGAAACTCTGCTTCAATTTTTATCAAGCATAGGAAGTCTCACCACCTCACTCACCATTAGTGCTGTAGAAACAGTAACACAGCACCAAAACAGCTATGACCACATCACTCTACTAATTATTTCTAGTACTGATTGATCTGTTCTCACTTTAAGCTGAAAAAAAAGACAGTCAGTGGCAAAAGTCAGTCAGCAAGTAAATGAACAAGGAAAGGTCTGGCTTATATACAGTTCTTGCCCTACTGAATGGCATTCCACAAAAATCCCTCATCAGAAGCATTTGAGCTGCCCCAAAGTTAGAAGGAAGGTCCTCAGATGAATAACTGAATAAAGATGAGAAAACACAGATAAGAACAGTTTTTACAGCAAAATGAGTTCATTCCAGAGAAGATTTGTGCTGATTGGAGTCTACACAGTTTACAAGCTCACTAAGGATCTGAAAAATGACAAAACGTACTGATGATACAAAGAAAGCAGTTACTGAAGAGCTACAGAATGATGTTACTGCCCTAACCTCATTGTTTAAGGAAACAATGGTGGCATTCAAGGCATACAAAGATGGTAACAATGGGGAAAAAATCAATTTCAATTTACACGGATAGTACAAGTGGTGGATTTGAACTAACAATTACAACTCAGGAATGAGATTTCAATGGGAATGGGTTCTAAGACTTTCCCATGAGAATATCAGCTCTGTGTCCAGTGGGGCCAAAAGCATACACAGCCTATTGCAGAATATTGCTAGACCAGCAAATAAATTGAAGTGTCACCTGTGTCCCTCCCTAAGCCTTACCTACCCTTACCAGTAAGATGCAGAATAATCAAACATATCTGGAGAATGAAAGTAACAGCAATCAAATGTTTGAACAGCTGTACAAATAACAAAGTGCAGCTCTGATTTCAAAGATATGACTGAGGAAGGTTATGATGGTCTGCAATATCATAAACAGCACCAAAAAAAAACCAAAAAAAAAAAGACTCTTTAGAACTAGAAAGTATCATATGAAACTAATTGGTTTAAAAATGAGGTGATCCTCCACACATCACACAATACATTTATGAAACTTCTTGTCATAGGGCAAATTTTTCAAGGATTCAGAAATAATCAAATTAATTTCTAACAAGTAGAGGAAAAAATCCTCTGTTGGCCATTTGAGAAGGTGGCACGTTCTCTTCCTCAAGAGACAGTTCACAGAAGGATGGTAAAAAGCTCTACTTGAGCACTGCTACCTGTCTGTTCTTGTCTCATAGTTCCAGAAGCACCCACCACCAGCAAATGGAGAACACTGGGCAGGTGGGAACTGCTCAAATCTAAGCTGATCCTATGTATTTTAGAGGCAAACTGAATAAGATTCCTTGAAAGAGACGAAGTCCTTTCAGACTATGTGGCAGTGGAAGCTAATGATGGACACTGTTCCCTACAAAATTCTCATTCCTAACTTTCAAGAGGGTGAGGATTTCAGAGTAGTTCCTGTTGCTCATCTTCAGCAGCTCCCAAAAAGCTTTTCTGAGGACCCTCACTACTCCTTACAATGTGCCTCAAAACAGTTTTGGATTACAGTATAGAGGAGACAGAAGGCTGGGACATAGGTCTTAAATTCTGTATTGAATCTGATGGCCAGTCTAAGCAGAGTCTGGGCATAACTGAAGACTTGCTAACACAGTCATTCTTTGCAACGTAGGAGCTTTTATTCAACAAGCTTACAGCTTTTTTTTTCTGCTTTAAAAAGGACCCCCATTCATTGTAGCCCAATTAACCGAGTACAGGAAAAGAAAAATAATCTGCATCAAATAATCTGTGTACCACCTCAGTCAAAAGGTTCTGGTATCATCTAGACACATTTAAAAAGATTCCAGCTTAGATGAATCCTTGCATATTCCAGGGACAACATGATCCCCTGTAACGACTAAACCCTTTCAAGACAGTTCAGCAGAAGTTAAAGCGTAACAAGCACAAGCATTCCACACTGCCATTTCATACACCACAATGCACAGCACAGAAAAGCATTCTCCTCTGGTAATCATCCTATCATCCAGAAAAGACACTTTAGTGATCAGGAAACAGTTTTCCACAAGTCTAAATCCTGATGACTACTTTTCCTGTTTATAGCCACAATAAACATAAAAGCTTAACAGCAGTTCATCTCTCCTGGTCCCAAAAAACTGCCCTTTTATTAAAGGGCACAAGAAGACACTATGAGAAAAAATAAAATGCAGCCAAATTTTTCTAAGCTCTACTCATTACCAAGTTTAGTACAAACACGGCACACAAAGCTGTTTAAAAACAATAGGTAATTATTACATTTCCATTCACATTATAGTCTGTACAGATCTACCAGTACTTAACAGTAACAAAGACACTACTTAAAACTTATAATTTGATAGGAAGAACAGAGAAAGTAAAACTCTCAGATTGTTTTCCGTAGACATTTACCTTATCATACTGGCACACAACAACATTTTCTGTATCGAATAGTTCTTGTCCTTCCTCATCACTAACATCATCTTCACTGTTCAGAGGCTCCTAGAAGAAACACAGGTATAAGGTCAGGATGGCTGGCAAGGTTAGTTAGAGCTGTTACTTTGATTATTAACATGAGGCTATAGTGTTGCCTATGAACTACAGGACCCAAAATGCAGTTAAGGCAGGCAACATTAGGCTTTCCAACAGAGTGCTGATGCTTCGTACTCTCCATCCTGAGAAGATACCCTCATGAATTTTAGTCTGGAACTTCCATGTCCAGGCCAGATTCTGAGCACTGCAGCGTTTTGTCACCACAACTACTCCATTCTTGCTCCTTCACTGTAAATGTTCACACAAAGTATACAGGTTCTCTTTTTTTGTAAAGCATCTAAGTGGTGGAAAGCATCAAATGTGAATAAGCCATGAAGTTGTATTTTTAAGGGCACATAAAGAGTGATGTGACCATAGAAATAAAACTCCATGGCTTATTTGATGTACCAAAACTGAAAACAAACCCCAACATACCTCACAGTCTTGCGTGAGTAATAAACGCTTCAGCAGCTAAAACAACCACCAATAAACACAGGACAAAAAATACACTTCCAAATATATACGCTAAATGGAAGAGATGCTAGTGAGAGAAGAAGGTATACTAGAGGTCCTAATTCCATTCAAAGTAATGCTCTGTTTAACTGAGTTCAAAATCTTTAAGGAAGTGATCCACTCAAAGTAGCTGCTGAGGAGCAAAGGAAGCAAAAAATAGATTTCTGCCAACATGCTGATAATGAAATCTTGGCATATAAAAAATTCTCTCCAGAATGCTAGCATTAAAGTCAAGGAACACTTAATATTTAAGAATGATGACTTATACTTAATAAGGCAACTATTAAAACATTCAAACTGACATCAGTGCTGAGTGACATAATGGAAAAGTGATGTGAACCCAAACTGTAATTTGTAACAGAAAAATAGTGTTAAGGCACCGCTGGAAATGTACTACAGAAAATACAATTATTTACAAGTTTTACCTGCATGTCTTGCATGGGTGATACTGACTGTGAAATGCTGTTCGTACTGGCATTTTAAATGGAATCTAAAATAATTGGAAAGGCTGTAGAGAAGTTTGGAAGAAATCTGGCAGCCTGTCCCAAAACGCATTTTAGGGGTAGATTTGGGGAGTACCAAGCTTTCTGTCTGAGACTAAGTATCAGCACTTTTAACTTAGTATTTCCCCACCCTCTATCCACTGTATACAATTTCTTATTCCTGTAGGGCTTTTTGATGCAACACATCAAAACTCAGTAAGAACTGCTGGCTGAAGTCCAAAACCAAGCCAACTCAAAGTCTAAATTAAGCACATACTACTAGGAATGCAACAACTCACTCCTGTTCCTGTTTGCTTATTTTATTGACTCAAGGTAAGATGTATTTCTAGAAGATGCTTTATAAGCAAATTTGAGTTATCAAGCTTGCTCCTGTGTAACTGAAAGCAATGGAATAGCTAACGAGATACAGGCAGACCACATCTGTTGGTGCTACCACTGAACCGAGTACTGCTCTCCTTTTGTCAATCTTAACACCCTGCTTTTGTTTGCACTTGGCCCCAAGCAGAATTGACTATTTCTGTTTGCTCACGAAGGTTACACAATTTCATGACTGACCTCTCCATAACAGCAAAAATATTCCTACTGAAGAGTTTTAAATGGTGTTGGTCTCTGCTGATTTTTGCTGTGTCCCCCACACTCTCCCCAGCCATATCGCTTTGCTAAAACCATTTCCACAACTTCAATATTAGATAAACAAAATACAAAGATAAGTTATATTCTCAAAATTACTGAAGTAATTTTATTATTTGGCATAGATAAGTTTTCTTTAAAATACCAACAAAAAAATTGAAACCCAACCATAACATTAAGTTTACCTCTTCAACTTGGCCATCTTCACCCCCATCTTTTTCTTTCTCTTCTTCTTCATCATCATCATACTCTTCTTCCTCATCATCTTCTTCTTCAGATGATGTGTCCCCTGTTCCATCAACTTGGAGAACAAGTGGTGCTTGTGGTTGTGCCTGTTGTTGCTGTGGCTGCTGCTGACCAGCTGCAGGAATCTGTGCTTGAGCTGGTGTAGGGGCAGCCACCGTTGTTGGTATAACTTGAGTTTTATTTCCTGTAAACAGGATCTGCTGAGGCTGAATAATCACTCCTGTCTGCTGGGAAATCCCTCCAGGGAGAGGAGCCAAAACCTGATGGAGTATCATCGTAAGTACTGTGGCTGCTAATGTGACAGACTACCACATCACAGACTCTAAGGAAACAATCAAAGCCTATCAATCTGACTTGAACTAATTACAGAAGACTTAAAAATATTCCACCTGTATCAGGTACATAATTTTAATCACATACCTTATCGCACTACTTGTTGTTAATTTTATGCATTTTACATTGCTAAACTTAAGAAAAAAAATTTAAAAGCCTATCTATTCTAAAACATGAGCACTACCACCACACTCGAGTTCCAAATATAGCATTGGAATGTTTTAATTCAAGTAAAAGATTATTTTTAAGAATCTTTTTTGTTAAAAAAAAATAAACCCTTTACAAATTTTTAGTCAAGCTTAAACTGTAGAACTGTGGCACTACGGCAATGTGACTTTGCTAAATTCAATGCTAACACAGTCTGGACACACAGCTGACCTCGTAGATGAACAAAAATCTTTCTAAAATTGGACTAAATTGAACTGCATTCACTATTAAAATAACCAAGGAGTGCCAGTTTTAGGTGTTTTGTTCTGTGTATTATGTGACTCAATCATTTAAATCAATTTACAAGTATGTAAACTAGGATTACGCACAGGAATACTAGGATTAATATACCTCATCAGGAGATGCACAAAAGAAATTTTAAACTGCAGCCAGTCAGTATCTGGCAAGAATAAAATGACATTGAAAACAACTTTTCAAGATTGTTCATTAAAAAAACAACAAAAGACAACAAACACAAAAAATAACCAAAAACCCCCCATCACACTTGACACAACTTTCTCTTTTTAAATTATACAGTTTGTTAGTGTTCTAGTTCAACTTGCTCAAAAAAATGCAAGCTTCTTTAGTAATTACTATCACATTTTTTTCTTCCAAGTGTACCTATTCAAAAAAGTTTCCTTTACCTGCTGAATAACAGGTGCTTGTACTCCACCAGGCTGCATTTGGGGTATAACCTGCTGCTGTAGAACCACTGGCTGCTGTGGTTGAATAATATACTGAGCTCCATTTGCAGTTCTAACTACTTGGAGGATCTGGCCTGTAGTAAAATAAGTATCAAATTAATCAAATGTACAAGTTCACTTTTAAAATAATCTTAGTTTAGAAGCTTGTTTCCTGGAAGAATACCAGTGACAATTAAAAGAAAGAAAAACTAAAATGATTCCCTTTCATCAGTGAGGACAGAATGCAAATGCAGCTGTGCTAGAAACAAAGAATAGGGTTGTTTACCATCTAAATATGATCATGAGATATTCAATCAAAAAACAGATTTACTTTTGCCGGCCACAGACTAATCCTTTAATGCAGCACAGTATTTTAAATAATAGCTCCCACTTACAAGCATACCTCCTGTTCTAAAAGACAGATTTTTCAGCTGGAAAGACAAATTATTGGAAATCAAAATAGAAGTACAGATATTCACAATATAAAAATTCTATCCACTGCTAACACTATGTTATTTCCAGGGTCCTGTGAAATTACGACCCTTCCTCAGAATTTTTCCCTTCAGATTGCCACATTGCAAGAAACTCCTGTCCGTAACTTTCTTTACAGTATTATTTGCAGGTGTTTTTTGGAAAAAAAAAAATCTATTCTTACACTTCTTGTCCACCTCTCCTTCCTGTTTCCATAATGCCTGTACTTAATTTCCTTTTATTATCCTTTAGCTTTACCATTTTATACCCTTCATCAATTAACAAAATACATCCAATACAAGCACACTGGAAATGGCTTTAAATTCTGGAAAGTAAGAGCTAACGTACACTTCAACAGTAGTTTTTCGTATTTCTTATCAGAAAGGTGGAGTAAGAAGAGAGAAGAAATTAAATTCGATAATCCTGAGCTTTACACATCTTCCTCAGATGGATTTCCTGTTCTCCCTTCACAACAAAATTCAAAGCCCTATTTACTGAAATAGCTAAATGTACTTGAAAGAAAGGACTTCCCCAGCCCTAGTCTAAGAAATTACTATAAATGTTCAAAACTGAAGTATTACAAGAAAAGTAACAAATTAAGGCTGCAGATTATTCTGTGGCATAACAAACACAGATGTGCTTCCTTAAAACTAGGAAGATTTTGATTTTTAGAACAGCTGCACATTTTAGATTTTACAACTATATATCGTTAAACATTACAGTGTTTAAAATAGGAGGGTCAAATCCCAGGTGATTCTGAGCTTTCTCAGTCCTTTCTTTGCTTCCTGTGCAGTACAGATCTACAATCATGTTTATAAAATCAACGTAATATGAAAGTACATGAAATATCAGATCCGCTGCTCATCAAAGTAACAATTATATGCTAAACGCATGGCATAACAGTATTTACAAATTATAAATATGAAATAAAGGTAGCATTTCTAGCAAAGTTAGAAATTCCACTTTGCATGCTTGCCAGGTATGAAAAATCTTAGGACATTACTCTTCTGAAGTCACAGAAATAGAGACCCTACTTTTATACCCAGCACAGTACCTGAGCTTGGATCATGCATCACAAAACTCAGAAACTGACTCAAAGGGGAAAGACAGCAACACCAATCCTTCTGTGTCTAGAACTTCTCTAAGTGGGGAAAACTTACACAGATCCTAACCTACAACACCGTTAGGGCAGAGCCACAAGGTTTGTAAGAAAGTTAGTGAGCAAAAAGTGCAGGACTCAAGTAAAGAGACTGCAGTACCTTGTTAGGGTGGATTCCCAGATCTTGCTTTTTAGCAGTAAATAACAAGAAGTAAGGCCCAGAATGCTTCCCTCTTATACATCCCCTTAAAACAACAGTTAGTTCTCAATACTAAGAGAGTTACCTGAATTTGTAAGTATCTGCTGAACTGGAGTAACACCAGCGGGGAGAGCCAATGTAGCTGCAGTGGCTGCAGCACTCTGAAATACAAGAAAAGCTTTTTAACCACACACATAATATTAACAGTGTTCCATCTCACAACGTGCTGTCTGAACAGATCTAACTTTCTACTGCTGTTTACAGTGCTTGCACACAAGTTCCTACAGCTATTGAAACACAGGCATTTCAACTGTACATTATACTACATATAAAAATTATTTTATTTTCCTTAATAGTAAGAAGACTGAACCAAAATCACTAAATATCACACCCTAATGCAACTCCATGTGGTTTCTTGGTTTATCTGCAAGCTCAGCAGATAAACCTCTGCCTTCTCTGCTGATCTACTAATACAGCACAACACTGCCTGCTCTTGTGGCAACTTTAGTTACACTTTTTCAAAGCAGCTTAGGCTATGGGCCTACAAATCTGCATGTAAGGTACTGAAGCAATGATTATGTTCACCTGTCTTGCTTTCACAAAGCATAGTCATCAGGTTTGCACTCCTCTTCATTTGCAAGTGATTTGCATGTCAAGCCCCGCATCACACAGCTCCTTAAGTGTCAATTTACACATGCTGTGTACTGACTGTTCACAGAATGATTTTTTCTCTCAAGACAGCTGGTTCAAAGAGAAAGTGGAACTATCCATGAGTAATTATTTGAACCTGCAAAGAAACTGACTTCCAACACAATTATGGGAGCTCCAAACACAAAAATCTGTATTAAGTCCTTAACTTGCAGAGGATGATGGGCTTCTCTAGAAGCCCCTCCATTTCAAGGGTCCAACTTCAGCTGCCTATGGAAAAGTCTCCCTTCCCTTACTTACAAGTAGGGAAACCATGGCCAATTATTCTTTTGTTACTGAAAGGATTTAAACTTCATTTCTGGGTAGAGTGCATATTTCCTGTTTAGAAGAAACAAGATCTCCCCATACTGTCCAGCTAATATAATAGTTACATCTGCCAAGATTTGAGATCACACAAAACTAAAACATGCTTGTATACATCCTCACATCCCAGACAAAGCAGATGAATGAACTCTCATTATTCTCTGCCTTCCAAAATACTCAGTCTGTCAGATCCACTCTTTTATATCAACTTAAATGTTTCTAATAAACACAAACAATATTTCCAAATTGATTGTAACTCTTTGCTGAACAGTACTTCTTTGTGGTACACCAAGCATCAACATTTTGACAGCAGTGGAGCTTAAAAAGCTTGGCATACTCCTTTTTTCTGTACCCTGAGATAACTGAGACAGGACAAAACCACTTTTAACTGTTGGACTTGTAAAGTTACAAATCCCATTGAAATGACTGTCAAAGATAAGAAAAAGGTGAATGTTTAATTGCTCTTGGCTTGTGGGTAAATCATGGTATTCAAGTAAAAAAGTTCACTCTTTTCTGTAGCAAGATCAGCAGGTTATGGAAAAGTAAAAGGTAAGAGAAGGCTGTGCCGGCTTCAAAACTGGTTGCATCATGAAACTAAGTGGTAAGAATGTAATGAACTCTGGACATAATACACATATTAAACTTTTATTACAGGTTGTCTTCACAGCTTTGCAAACAATTATTTTTCTTTAAATTAAGCCAGAGCCTTTAAAGCAAAGATAAGCAATATTAACCCCTAAAGATATAGAGTGCAAGAAAACTGTAAACGACCAGACTCAGCTCTGTATGTTGTTACATAATTACTGATTCAAATTAATGTGACCAGCAAAGATCTATGTGAAATGTTAAATCATCTCTCATTCAACATAAATTTCAACATAAAGTTTCAGTGTATTTAATGCTTTTTCCTGCATCTAGCAAACACATTATGCTTGCATCAGTTAACAGGGGTGTATTGGTATAGGAGCATATCATCATGGAGATTCATACCAGCAGTATTCCAATTTCTGATTTAAAAGAAGTTTTGGTTAAACATATTTAAGCAGAGAATCAAAGTAAATCCTAGACTACTTAGCAGAACTGAAGTTATAAATTACCGTTCCTAGACTCTTAAGTGCAGCAGCAAAACTCAGAAAGGTGGCAAATAGATTTACAGTGTATTCTAAATTATTTTTAAGCATCTGATGACTAATACAAATTTTTATTTACAATTTAATCAAAACAATTCACATAATGACAGTGTAAGCCTATATGAAGTTGTCTTACCATGCCTGATGCATTCATATGTGGTATCAGCTTGGAATCTGGCACAATAACTTGCTGCTGAGGTGCTAGAAAGAAAATAAAACCAGCATTTAACGAAAAATACACAATTTGCCCAAATAACATCCAAGCCAGAGTAACTTAGAAAGATTATCACCCAAATGTCAGCTGAGCTTTATCACAAAAACAAATACTAAGCAGTCTCTGGTCTTAGCAAGTTTTACTCTCAAGACAATATTTAACAGCAGCTCTGAGGGGTGATATGACTACTTTGCCTTTACAGATCTTATTTCAAGGGCTTCCGTTACCTATTCTGAATCTAGATAAAGCAAGACTGAAAATGTATTTCTGAAATTAAAGGTATTAGTGAGATGCTGGTAAAATTTGATGCCCAATATCAGAGTTCTTCAAAAACAAAAACAGTTAACTCTTAAAACAGACTTAAGCAAGGATTATTCCAAGATGAAGAGTAACAGGATGCTACAGTTAGCCTGAACTATGCATAGTCAGCATAGCTGTAAGCTCATGATCTTCACTGTCTTTCTAATGCAGCAGAAGCAGACAAAATGTGATAAACCACCTCTCCCACACAACAAAGTAGTTTTGTGCACTAAAGGAAAGAGACAACTAAACTATACCAAGAACCTGTTGATTATCTGGAAGTGCGTATATCCAAGTCTATGGAACAAGCAAGTTGCCACTGCTATTATCAGAGACAGTAAGCTTGAAAGTGACAGAGCAATTTGAATTAATTAATCACTGACAAACTACTCTCCATTCAATTCCTTAAACAAATGACACTTAGAAATATAAGGAATAAGAGTTCCTGGAAGAGAGGGGTAAGGAAGCCTCACAACCTGTACCTTCCCTAGATCTGAGGGAATCTCCAACTTTCAGGGAAATGAAGGAGGGCAAAAGATTAAGATAATCTCATGAATCTGTGCCAGGACCACAGAAAGGACAGCAGGAATCACCATGTCGATCACCCTGATCCCTCCCTGGGACTGCATCAGGTCACATGAGGAACTACTATACCATCATCACCACGGAACAGGGAAGTCAAGTAATTCATAAAATTACATCTCTGATATCCTAATATAATTTAGCCTCCGTGCTGTCATTTAGTCGTAAGCCACAACACTGGGCAACAATAAATCACCTTTAATGTGTTACCATGGGCAGGATCTTGCCTACCGTGGGAGCACAGGGAACAACCTCCATGTTCCAGCGCAGGGAAGGCGGGCCAGCGGAGTCGCGGCTGCTCCGCCAAGGGGCCGCCAGAGGGCGCGGTGAGCGGCCGCCCCCGCGGAGGCCCCGAGCCTTTGCAGCCGCCGTGTTTATGAAGAGGCTTTCATCTCAAAATTAGTTTTATCCCAACACACAAAACTCATTTATGTCTCGCCAAAATAAAATGTACTATAAGAAGAAAACAAGCAACCAACACCCATCTTCTCCTCCTTGTCAAAACAGTGCCCCAAACCAACCACAAATAGAAACAACCAAAAAGACACTGTGGAAAACTAGTCACATTGCTCCTATACTGCTGAATGTTGAATAATGTGGTAGTTGGGTTTTGGGGGGAGACAATGAGGGATTATCAACTCATATATATCTTTCGTGCCTACAACAGCACAAGTTCTCTGATTCATGAAATCTGAGAAGACTGAACTATGTGACTACCACAGATAAATATTTTATGTCACAAATTTAATACACTGAAAACTCAAGCCTTTAATAGGTGGCAGATATGTTTACTCGCCATATATGCATTAAAATCCAGTAGTAGTTATCTCAGTTTTCAAATGAAACTCTAACTACTGAAAAGAAATTTCATTAAATTATTAATGAATACATAAGACAGTTATTACAAGAAACAATATTATGTTACTTCTAGTTAAAATATACCTTGGACATCCACATCTACACAGCATGCAATCTTTTAAGACCAAAAAAATACCTACACATACTCAGACTATCACACAAGTGTTCTTCGTGTCCTAGCACTGAGTAATGCTAACCAATAATGGTTTTTTGAAATAATTTGCTCCTAATTATTACCGTCTTGTAACTGAACTGTCAACTGCTTATGTATATTGGCTTGAACTTAGAGCTGCTAATGGAATTTGAAAGTTGTGCATTCTGAAAGCATGTTATGTGATAAGAATTCAGCTTTTTCAAAATCTTCTAGAGAATATGACTTAAATACCAAAACACTTTTCACCGAGACAGCTTTCTTGACCCAGTGAATAGAGGCCAAGTAGAAAGACAAAGTTAACCATCAGACAAGCATCCTGCCCTAGATTTAGAATATGTGAAGAAGCTGGACTAACTTCAGAGTGTTTTGCCAGAGTGTTTAGAGATTAAGTCTGACCTTGCTGAGATGCTGGAATAAGGACCTGTTGTGGCTGAGACTGCTGCTGCACAGTCTGCTGCGGCTGAGGTGTATGGTGGTGGTGGTGATGATGCTGCTGCTGTTGCTGCTGCTGTTGCTGTTGTTGCACCTGCAATAAAAGCTGCTGCTCTTCTGAATGGAAGCCATCTACTGCCTTAGACTGCATCAGCTTGTTCTCCCACAGCTAGTTTGGAAAAGGAAAGAAAAATATCTGTAATTTTTACTCTACAGGATTTGTAACAATATAATGACAGTACTCCAAAACTGAGTTTCACTGTTTATTTTGTGCAAGAAGTCCAAAAAGCCTTCAGGCAGATATAGACAAAAGATAACTCCACAGAGTTAAGAAAAGGAATCAAATATCCCTTGTCAGTCCAAGATTTAAGCTTTAACATTCTTTCTTTCTTCCAAGTGTGGAAGATTCACAACAACCCTAATAGAAGCACGAATTGAGATAAATTGGCAACTTTAAATAAGACTTCCAAGATTTCCCTTTCCCTATATTCTCTCTTACCTCTTTAATCACAAAAATAATTATTACAGTTCCATTTCTTCTTGGAACTCCTCCATATAAGTTCCTAGAAGACTACTGCCTCCCACAACAGAAGCTACCAGTATACCTAAGATAATGCCACTCTACAATCATTTATACAGTTTTCTACTACAGTATCAGACTCAGCTTTTTCAGCCCTGTGGTTCTTTATGTCAGTTGACATGTCTCCAAAGGACAGACACAGATGCAAAAAAGCAGCTCTTGTACAAAGAGCAACATAAGCATTCTGTAATGCATCCAAATCTAAAAGACTACAGGTACCCAGGACTCATAGCCTCGGAACCCGCTTAGGGCTCCCCTCCTCTTCAATACTTGATTTTCCTTGTTGTCCCTTTCCTCATTAATTTTTTCTGACATAATTTGCAGAACACACCTGTGACACAAATACCAAAGCACTTTTTTCTAGTGCTCACTGTGTTTCCACCAAGACAGGTCATGGGAAAAGTCTTCACTTGTTTCTGTCTAGCCAAATTCAAAAATTGTTTCCCACTCCATCCATTTTTTAATACTTCAAAAATATTGCAAATGTGGGACACCATGCTCACTGAAGATGAGACAAAAAAATCACCTACTTTCCCAGTTTCCTCTCTTTTTTCTGTTTTGTTTTGCCTTTTTTTCTCCCCTGCTTTTTACCTTCTCCTTTGAAGGGCTTTTTTACTCCTGAAGAATTTGAAGAAAGCCATAGGAGATCCACAAGAGCTCAAGTTAACATCCTGCCTTTATTTTGGACCTTTGATTCAAACCCACTCCATGTAAAACAATTCTGAATCAGAGCTTCAGGCAAGTGTGATGCATACAGCGGCATTTATTACGTACCAACTCCCCCAAATGACAACACTTTTGCAAACGACAAACTACACATGCAAATATCTGACAATGTATCCAACAACACAACTCTTCTTCAGAAAGACAAAAACATCAAGCAGTGCAGGCATTTTTATTTTTCCTGCAGAGAAACACTGAGATTTGTCTGTCTATAAAATAAACATATTTTTCCCTTTTTTAAAGATGTAGTGTTTTGGGGATCAAAGTAACACTGCATTCAGATGACTGCTCTTAGATTAGGGAAAATAACAGGGTGTGCAGATCTGTCTATACAACAGCACAATTCAAATGATATGGGGTTACAGATATGCAGATTACAGCGCTTAATTAACTAAAAATTAGTATTTCTACTGTGAACAACAATAGCCAGATTTGGAAACTAACTGCTGTATTGGTCTATTAAAAAAGAACATTTAAGTTCAACTTACTGTTTTGAGTTCCATGAGAACTTGTTCATCCACTCCTTCATCCAGAAAAACTTCTCTGACATCATTAATGACATCTTCAATTACAGACCTGTACAATTTAGGCTTTAAAAAAAACAAAAACCCAGTAACTAGTCAGCACTGTTTTGAGAAAAAATGTCACTTTAACATTAGAAAAAGATTCCCCCCACAAAAAACTGCATTTCAGAATACCCCACATGTTTCTGAGTGACTGAAATATCCAAAGGTATAAATGAAATATCCAGGAAGGAAGAACAGCTCAAACAAGGTGAAAAGGGAAGGGACTGCTCACGATATTCTGTGACATAATTACAGCGCAAGAGTTACCAAGCCATGAAGAGTACAATTTAAAACAGAGAAAAGGAGATTGTTTTCCATTCGGTCAATTTGTTTTCCGCTTGCAAATGTAGGTCCTAAACATGCAAAAATGCCTGGATGTGTGCAAAGTACATTAAAGAATGTTCAAAGGTCCAAAGTATATTAAAGACAGGAAAAGAAACTTCTTAGTGCTTACTATTTCAACAGGCACCAAGTATGGCTCAGAATGATCTTGAGATGAAAAACACCCAAAGGCTCAAAAAACTGGAAGGATTCATGTGAATGTCCTGTTCTTCCTTACATATTTGTTTTCAGAAACTCCTTAAGACAGATTATTAGGCTAGATAGTCTTCTGTTTTCAATCATCACTTATGGGTTTTCATTTCAAATTTTTCATGGGGAAATACTAAAAATATGTTGTTTTTATTACACTGCTTTCACACCTAAACTACCAAAGAAAGTGATCTGTCATATCACTTTAGGTTGCCAAAAGAGGTTCTGAAGGCTGCATTCCTGCAGACACTCAAAAGCCATTTGGACATTATCCTAGGCTCGAGTTGGCCCTGCTTGCGCAAGAGGGTCGCAAGAAGACCTCTACAGATTCTTTCCAATGTCAACCATTTTGTGAATTTTAAAATGAAGGTACAATTTAAAACAGAGAATGTTAACACATTACCAATTAAAGCACAAAATTTAATTCATACTACCACACGAGAACTGTACTATGCACATGTGATACCTTTTAAATAGTACAGCTAGGACCTCTCTTTGTACGTATGAGCCTCAATGGGATTCTGGCCTAAATATCTGTGCTATCTAATTGCAAGGTGGCACTACAAGCTGTAAATTATGGTTGATCAGTCTTGCAGCCTGCAAACCACATACACTTCACTGCCCAATGCTGCTTTTTGGGCTGTGAGTATATCGATTTTTAACTATTAGAAAGTAGCCACAACTTTCTCTAAACTGTCATTCTCCTCCTCAGCTCATTGCCTAACTCCTTTAAGCAATAAATCCTGAATGATGCCACACACATCAGATATGTTGTATACATGCAAAATAATCATCCTGTACCAGTGCAGGGGGTTTGGCACTCCAGGAAGGCTGTGCCTCCAATGCACACAGAGGAAATCTGCACCCAACACAGACAGATAGTCTAGAGGTGTGAGAACTATGCAAATTTACTTAATGCATTGAAGATTTATTTTATGCACAGACATTCTCTCAATGCATTCCAGAAGTGCTGAATTTGTCGCAAACATGCTAAAAATTGCATTTTACATGTTATGGAATTTTTATGCCTAAATTACGGAGTAATGTAGGGAGACTAGTAGCCCATGATCTACTAATCCAAGGAAAATCTGAGTGGTCAATAAGCACAAAAAAAAAGCTGAATATCTTTACTTTTATATGTAATAGGGGTGGGGCTGGGGGAAGGAAAATAAAACTTAAGAAAACGCATAAAGATTACAGGGGAATAAAAGAACATATTTGGAACCTGGAAGAAACCAATCTGATGGCTGCTTAGTGCATTATGCCCTTACTGCTTAAAAAACTCCACACTGGGGCACGCTTAAGTATTTTTTTTTAACAATCTCTGCCCCATTTCTTCCCCCCAAAAAAGTGCAAAAATAACCAAATAAACGAAAAAACGCCAACAAAACCCAACATACCACTCGATGTTATTGATTACATTTTAGCTTTAAAACATGCTGCTGCACATCAGGTAGCTGAAATGTTATCATTCATCCTTTTATTACTGGTCTTTCAAAAAAAAAAAAAAAAACAAAAAATCATAAAACCACTAAAAATTCAAGTAACAGAGTAAGTCTGCCATCCTTGACAACTACATTAACAGCACCTATGTCCAACTTCTCCAAAAGAAGCAAAACATACCATAGTGCATGCTCGCTTATCCAGGTTTGCAATACTGCATTAACTGAGCTTATAAACATTGAAACAGACTTTCAAAGCCAGACCTCTCTTGAGTGCTAGTATTTTCAATCTGTGTAGTAACTCAGAAGTACCAAGCACCATTAGCAGGATTATTTTTCCACTTAATTCATAACAGATGCAAGAAGACATTCTACTTAATAACATTAAGTCCTATTATTTCCATAATCAAACAAATTGCATGAAGATTATACGATTCAACTAGCACAGAAATACTATTTAACCTATTCCACATATTGTTCCTTATTACATTAAAAGCATCTGTTCCTTAATGCCAAAACCACATTCTGCAAATAAACATGCTTAACCTCAAGCATTTAAGTTCCTTTATTTAAATCAAAAGAACTACCTGTATGCCTCAAATTACAATCAAAATTCCTGCAGGATGGACGGTGCATTTTCTCCTTTAATCTTCCTCTCCTCTAAATTACCTATTAGGTCTACTTTTCTAATAAAACAGATTTTACACAAACAGTCCCTAATAATTTCTACCAGTAGCTACTTCCTCCTACCTCCCGTCAGGCATTTTGTAAGGTTTATTCACAAAGTCTTCTGAATCTATAAAGCCCTATAAGAAAGATACCAACACTCAAGATACAACAGACACGAAGCCCAACAGTCTGCTAGGGAATTTCCTTTTTTCCCTACGTAGGTAAGAGCAAAAACAAATTCATGCAGACACAGGTTTCTAGTGTCCAACATTAGCTTAGCAAGACCTCAGAAAGGCAGGTTAAGAGCAGATATTCAACTCTGCCACTGCTGACAAAGGCTCCTTCTGCATTACTTCCAACAGCCTAAGCAAGCAGGTAAGTTGCCCAAAACAGGACAGTCCTGCAGGGGTGGAGCAAGCTGAGCGCTATGTGGGTTAACCAGCCCACCAGCAGCCTGTACATACATGTACATACATGTATCCTGCATGAACCTCACAGTGCACTGGATCTCAAAATGGGTCAGAATTTTCAGACACTGTTCTAATCACACAGGAATATACATGATACACTCACGGCTTTGTGACCGGGGAGAAGAAAAGAGGGAAAACATTTGCATGCTTATAATGAAACAGCAGCGTCTGTCTGATTTTACCTATAAACACTTATATACTACTCAGAAACACCCTGTCCAGTTGAAGTTCTCTTTTGTACATTCCTACTGAACACTCAGCCCAGGTGGAACATCTCCCACGCTGGGGGCAAGAATGCCTTTAAGAGACATTCACAGTGGAATTCTGAAGAGCATCACAAAATGCTCTTCTCCTACCACGAAAAAGGCATATCCAGTAATTTTACAAAACAGTCTTAAGTACCAGACTTTAATGTACTGTTTTCAACACAGACTAAGTGTTAGCTTTAAGCATTATTTATATGATGCTGAAGCTGTTTATATAAGCCATTTAGGACTCTGGAGTTGAATGACAAAACAATTTGCATACACTGCTTACTCAAAAAATAAACACGGAATTACAATTACTGAATAAGTGTAAAGATGGGATAGTAGGCTTTCTAGGAAGTTGCAGCATTCAGTCAGAGGAAGTAATGAGAAAAAATGGAAACTTTAAAGATTGCTATTAAAATAATTGTGCTTTCATCTGGTTTATATTAAAGTGTCTCCATCATAAAGAGTACATTGCTGTAAATGTCAAGCTCTTTTAAGAGCAAAATACTCAAATCACTCTTCAATAAACACTATTCCAAGCACTTACTACAGATTAAAGACAACAACTAAAATTCCTGATTTATTAGATACAACCACAAACACATAGAAGAGATTTAGAATCTGCTATTTCCCCCTCCAGGAACATAAGGGAATGATTATATTTTACTTTCTCTGTACATCTTGAAAAGGAAACCTGTAAGTATGGTGACAGAGCTACACACGCTGCAAATCCAGGAGCAACCAGCAAGCTATTTTAAGAAATGCCACTTGCCTTTGGGGGCTTACACTTCCTACGTTCCTTCCGCTTCAAGGGTACAAAAACTGCAATCCTCAGTAATTATTATCACAACACTTGGGATTTCGGCAATTTGAGTTTCCAATAACCAACACGTTATGGAGAGACAGACCACAGCATGCTTTGTACATTTGGCAAGTTTGTCCCTGGTTGCTTCTGCAGCTCTCCCTGAAACATTGCTGATCTTTCTCCCAGCCATGCAGTTCACGCTGTAAGTCAGCAACATGGAGCCAGCATAGCACAGTGTAAAGGACTTCTAGTCACAATTACGTCAAAGATACGCTTTAAAAAGTAACATACATCATCTATATCGAAGGCATTACAATTTGAGCTTTTTTATGTTGTCATGGACTCTTACAAGTCAGTTACCTTTATCATGCCTAAAATCTTATACTATATATAACAGTTAACATCTAATATTTGTCCTTTATTACACAGAACAGATTTCTAGAAATTCGGATTTGATCAGATGCTGACGGGATGCCATTGACACATCAGGCTCCAAGACCAGCTTCCTAAACTCATGTGGTTGCAGCATTTCAAAATGTTCCTTCCTACTCATCTTTGGCAACTCTTGGGTAAGCCATGTATTTCTTGCTACTGAATGAGAGACCCAATTTGACAAAATTCTAAGATTTTACTACTTAATTGAAAATTAACCTAAAGCATACCTATCTGAAGCAGGCTCATTTTAAGCTTGGTTTCCTATTCCAAACATTGACACCTTCCACAAGAACTTCCAGTACAGAAATACAGTGAAAGAAAACAAGTCTTAGTAAATTGTTGAGTCAAAAATATTTACAAGTCCCCCGGAGATTATTCAATATACGTATTTTTTACTATTCGGTACTACCTTGGTCAAGAAAGAAAAGCAAAACCTCTAATTTACTACACAGAAATAAAACCTTTTCTTACAATAGAAACACAAATCAAGAAGTTTATTAACAGGACAACTAAGATTCAAATCACAATCAATATGCATCCTGCTGAGTAACTGCCCTCTGTGTAACACCTGGCTACTTTCCTAAAATTTTATGATAAAAAGCTGACAAAATACCAAATCAAAGATGTTTCTTTGCAATTGCACAAACCTAACTCACAAGCAGGTCTCTAACATTTCAGATCAGGAAAAGAAAACTAAGACACTTTGCATTTTCTTTTGTATATTCTGTAGTATACTGAATACTGTAACGAAACTAAATAGTGAAAATTCTAAAACCACTGCTCTGCCTGGACTGCAATAAAATATTTGTACACTTTAGGCACCAGAAACACACATAAATCATTGAGCAGCATCTGTAGCCCATGATCCATGCATAACACTTTAATATTAACTTCACTTTTGGGGAGACAGCTGTGGTCAGACCTTGGCAAAGTGCCATAAAATAAATACCACAACTCTCCTTGATACACTGGCCAAGAACCGTTTAAACACTCCTTTCCTCAAGCAGTAGAAAAGCTACTTTGAAGACTTTACAGAGCACAGGAACGTGTGCGAGCTGTACGCCAAGGACAAAAAAACCCCCAAACCCTAAACAAACAAAAATCCCCACAGCAAAACCCAAGACCAACCAAGAAAAATAAATTAAAAAAAAAATTTAAAAAATTAAAAAAAAAAAAAGGAAGGAAAAAGTAAAATAGATTCAAATGCAGTAACAGATGAAAACTGTCTTTGTGCAACGCGTAGAAGGAAAGGAAACCCCATTTACACGGGCTAGGAGACACCCTTGCCCCCACAAAGCACCACCGCTCCGCAGCTCAGTGGCGATGGGGACCGACGGCCTGGACGGAAGAGAAGCCGGTGGGCAAGGCCGGTCGGGATCCGAGGGACAAGCCGCCCGTCTCCCAGCCTCCGCCGCGGACGCATGCACCTCCCAGCCCGCGCTCCGCGGCTCGCTCCCTATTTAAAGGCTGATGTGGTGTTTAAATGGAGAGGCGGTGACGTGGGGCTGGAAAGCACCTTCCCATCCTAGCAGAGTCTATATTAGAGAGCGGCAATAGCGCTATATAAACAGGGCAGCCACAGGGAGGAGGAACACAAGGAGCAGGGAGGCAGAAAGGCAGGGGGAAGCCATGATGGATCTGAGAGCCACAAACAAGGGGGCCGAGCCCACCGCCGGGACGCCGGGTTTGTCTCCTCCAGCGCTTCGGGGCGGGGGTCGCGGCCGGGGGCGCGCCGGGGAGCGGAGCGGCGGCTGGGGGGGCTCGGTGGCAGCGCAGGTCTGTGTGACTGCTTGTTGCAAACCTCTGTGAGTACAAGTGCAGCAGCGAGCCACCCGCCAAGGTGCAGAAAGCACGAGAAGGGAATGGGGGAGAGCTTTGGGGTTTTTTTCCTTTTTTTTTTTTTTTTTTTTTTTTTTTTTTTTTTTTTNTCGCCATGTCCCGAGCCCCCCGGGACGCCCCCAACCGCGGGGGGGGGAGTCGCCCCTAAAACAATAAACCTGCCCGGCTGCGTCCCCCCAGCGCCCGCGCGTTCCGCCCCGGCTCACGGGCGGCCCCGCGGCCTGTGCCGGGCTCGCTCGCGGCCCCGGGGCTGCAGCCGCCGCGCTGCCGCCTCGCCCCTTTATATAGCGCGAGTCGAGCGCTGCGCGAGCGGCCGGCGAGCGGGGGACGCGGGCGGGGGGGGAGCGAGGGACCGCGAGAGCTTCCGCGAGACCGCGCCGGGCCTGGAG